>JAQNBH010000004.1:32391188-32676188 GCA_028752905.1 Cladorhizidae sp. MBARI D1340-BT2 | reverse complement strand
CAGATAATCATGCGATTTGATGCAGATGAATACTGATATTTGTTTCACTTGCATCCTCCTGATGACCATTCAAGTTGACAAGGCATTATTCCACCTCATTGATAGGCGGATGAAGGACTATAATTCTCACAGTCTTTCAAAATCTATAAGTGCCAAATAAACTGTGATTGTTTGGTATACATATAATGTTACTGAAAGATCTCTGTACATATTACAAGTCAAGTACGTGGAGTTACACAACTTTAGTCAACAGGTTTCAATGCTGGCATTGTCATCAATTACCAAACTGGCCTAATTTTTACTCTTCCATAATTTTTTTTGTTGTTGTTGCTACTGATACTTCAGATTCTTCCAGCTTGGCTTCCCTCCAGCTTGGTTCCAAGGGAATCCTGGCATTACCAGCTGGATCCGCACAGGGAAATTCCTAAGAAAACTCCATGTGGGTTCTAAAAGGAGTCTTAAGTATCCACCAGCTGGATCCCCACAGTAGAGCCCTCAAGCTGGTTTCCAAGGGAATTCTAGGTTCCCACCAGTTTTAGGCCCTCACCAATGCCAACTAGGATTAAGTTGGTTCTAGGCTAAGGCTACAGAATGAGTTCAGTTGCACTATCAAAACAGAGAGGCTGACACCCATTCATTCTCTCCCAAAAATGCATACAGACAAGTTACAGCATCCGTTGTCACCAAAATTCATAAAGCAGTAAACTTTGGTTGTTTAGTGACCTGTTTCTAGCTCTAACCTGCAAGAAAACAGCCGTTTAATGAGAATAGGCACTTAGTGAACACTATTTCTAAATAACGCATACTCGCAGACTAATTATTCCCATAATTTTTTTAGACTGATCACTGAGGACCTAATCTTGTGTACTAGTCTAAGAAGGAGCTAATTTCTGAACAAGTAAGTGAACCAAGAAAGGTATTTTTGTTTAAAATTTATGTAGAGGCCATGTGTGTTACTGCACCTGCTTGCCACAGTAGCACATGGTGGGTGTGTTGTAAGTGCTATAGCTCCCTGAACGACATGCACACTTGTTTTCATCACAAGGGTGATTCGAATATCTCATAGTATAGGTGCGGTCACTTTAGGTTTGTATTTGCATGTACATACATATAGAATCAGAGAATTTTTAATATTTCATTAAAGTTGAACCAATTTATAGCCACACAGTGGTTGGGTGCGCTCTGTACTGGATATGGTGAGGTGAACTAGGGTCAGCTGTCAAAAGAGGACAGTTTTTTAAGAGCACTTGAAGTGTCCATGGAGATGAGTAGTGGAAGGACCTATATTGCCTAAAGTGGGGCAGTACTTCTCTCTCACTCTCTCTTTTCCTCTAAGGGAGCATTTTACTAATGGAGCACCACTTTTTTCTAGCTTACTAAACCATAACTAAACATGGCAATAGCTTACACAGTTAGGAGGGTACACATGTATTAGTATTAGGCTATAATGATATGCACACTGGTAGTGCCACATGTATTGGTGTCTAGGCTATACTGATATGCTTACTGGTAGTGCCACATTATTAGTATGTGAGCTATAATCACTGGTAGTTGCCACATGTATTAGTGTATAGACTATAATGATAAGCATACTTAATTATTAATTAACACCTCATGCACAGACCCAACCAGCAAACAGTGCACCATGTGAGGAGCACCTCATTTCCCTTCCCTGCCTGAGAAATGAGTGGGACTTAGAACTGTAGCTGTTTGGTTTGTGACTGCTCAAGCTGTCATCAATCATCTAGGCTGGCCATAATCCCCCTTGCAATAAGTATGTGCAATATTGTGTTTTAGAGGTGGTCCACTCTCGTATCTGACACCCATTGTGAATCTAAATAAAATGTGACTAATGATTGCATTCATAAAGGCAAACTAACCAGGACAATGGGGTACCATAAGTGACAGTCTTAGCTGAGCACCTGTAGGAACTGCTGGAGTAGTGACAGTCTTAGCTGTGCAAGTTTAGGAACTGCTGGAGTAGTGATAGTCTCAGCTGTGCAAGTGTAGGAACTGCTGGAGTAGTGAGAGTCATAGCTGTGCAAGTGTAGGAACTGCTGGAGTAGTGATAGTCTCAGCTGTGCAAGTGTAGGAACTGCTGGAGTAGTGATAGTCCAAGTGTAGGAACTGCTGAAGTAGGCACACCAACAGTCTTAGCAGTGCAAGTGTAGGAACTGCTGGAGTAGTGACAGTCTTAGCGGTGCAAGTGTAAGAACTGCTGGAGTAGTGACAGTCTTAGCGGTGCAAGTGTACGAACTGCTGGAGTAGGTACACCAACAGTCTTAGCAGTGCAAGTGTAGGATCTGCTGGAGTAATGACAGTCTTAGCAGTGCAAGTGTATGACTGCTATAGTAGTGACACCAACAGTCTTAGCTGTGCAAGTGTAGGAACTGCTGGAGGAGTGACAGTCTTAGCGGTGCAAGTGTATGACTGATATAGTAGTGACACCAACAGTCTTAGATGTTCAAGTGTAGGAACTGCTGGAGGAGTGACAGTCTTAGCGGTGCAAGTGTACGAACTGCTTCAGTAGGCACACCAACAGTCTTAGCAGTGCAAGTGTAGGAACTGCTGGAGTAATGACAGTCTTAGCAGTGCAAGTGTATGACTGCTATAGTAGTGACACCAACAGTCTTAGCTGTGCAAGTGTAGGAACTGCTGGAGAAGTGAGAGTCTTAGCGGTGCAAGTGTAGGAACTGCTGGAGTAGTGACAGTTTTAGCGGTGTCAGTGTAGGAACTGCTGTGAGAGTTTGTTTTATTTGCTCATTCTAAAATCAAAAGTGATAGGCAAGGGATAGATAGTTCAGCAATGCTCACAACCTATCCACAAATACTCCTCTCTCACTTCTTTCTGAATTCAAACAGTTGCTAGTGTTAAGTAAATTCGAACAACTTCTGTCCTAAATATGAAGTACTTCCATCCTGACCTTGTCGTAACTATTAATAATTGATGTCCAAAAATTAGACTCGTGTTTGCAAATGCGTATTAAAGTTGAGGACAGTCACACACTGCTCAATATTGCCGGGGGATCAGGACACTCACACCCTGCACAATATTGTGGGGGCCTAAATGTACAGCTGCACTGGATGGATATTGTAAGAGCCACATCTCCCTAAACGTCACTTGTTTTCATAACCAGGATTGTCAGTGTCACAATATGGGCTAGAATGTGTGCACTATACAATGCATTTAAAAAAATGCTTTTCAAGTTGAAAGTTTGTTACATGTGTTGTTGATTGCTTTGTGCGGAACACTAATATGAGTGGTTGATTGCCTAGCACTAGTAGCTCATGTGCCAATCCATCGGATTGATTTCAAAGGAAACTTGGGGAAAGTTTTGCAGTGTTGACTTGTACTCCAATCCAACCAAAAAAATCTGTCGAAAACTCGAAGTTGGTTTCAATATTCCAATGCAAAATAAGCTCCAATTCGAGTTCTGTCAATGGCCTCTAACAATTGTAGAAAGGGACCTCTCCTTGTGGCTGCTTTGAGGAGAATTTATAAGAGCATTTCAAGTAGTAGACCAGTGGAACCCCCCCCCCCCCCCCACCCCCCACCCACACACACACTCTCCGCACATGCACACACATACACACATGCACTGGGTAGTTGAGTAGGAGAATGATCACATAGTCGAAACAAGAAACAGTGACATATGTTTAAATGCTATTTTGCACACGTTGAAGGGCAGCTTGTACTTATTTGAGTTGCTGTGTGTGTGCAGGTGAGTAGATAGAAGGTATCAGCGGTCACATCTCCTTACTATACTAATCATTAGAAGTCGGCTTCAAATTACATACAGAGTGCTAACATGGTTAGTGTACAAGTAAAAAAAAGAGCAAACTGGTTCCATAGTCAGTAGAGGAGAGAGAATTGGCTGCATAGTCAGTAGAGGAGAGAGAACTGGCTTCACAGTCGGTAGAGGAGAGAGAACTGGCTCCAATAGTCAATAGAGGAGAGAGAATTGACTCTATAGTCAGTAGAGGAGAGAGAACTGAATGCACATTCGATTATGAGTGATCACCCACAACTGATTCCAGAATGGTAAAGTAGTGCGTATACTCACAAGCTTTTATTTACATCTCTGTTTATGAAGTTCTTCTAACTAAGGGGGTGCAATCTTGAAACAAGACCATTCAAGGTTTTGCCAACCGTAATCATTATGAGGCAACCTTGTCTGGCTAAGGATTTTTTAGTGACAGGCAGTTCCCTTGACTCATCTGATGATCACTCTAGCAAAGGAGAAGATTTTAGCCTTGGATAAGATGGCTAAAAAAGTAGAAACCATTTCAACACAAGAAGCCATGGATAAGAAGACTTCTCAGGTTTATAAATAGTCTCTTTGTTGTCCAAAGGCTATAGTTATTTCCCCCAGATAAACGATGGGTAGTGCCTATAGCTAGCTTCCCAGTATATCCTGGCACTCTGTTTAGTTGAAATGTACTTTATGTTTATAGATTTGATGATGATGATGATACTAGAAGACTATCTTCTGTTTTACTTTCTTGTTCTCCATTTCCTCTAAAAGTGGAACAGCATTACAAAACATATAATAGGTAGCACATATTTATATGTGTGGGACTTAGTGGCAAAAAGTGAGGCCGGTTTTGTTGAAAAAGGATACAATACAAGTAAAATTAATATTATGTGGTGGACATTGTTTTAGTGACAGTAATTGCTTTCTTTTGTCTATAACACATTAGCTGACCGTTAGTAAGCGAATGAAAAAATTGTAGTAGATAATGATATTCATATTTTGGTACAGTATGTGTTCACAAAACCTTACCACAATAGACTGGACTTCAGTAAATTTCTGATGTAGTATAGATATTTAACTGAAGCAGGTTCAATTTTTTTAAACACTCCCATCAATTGAAGTGAGTGGGTTAGTTAATTAAGATGGAGTTCATTCCAAACTTCAGGTTATTGTATTTGTATCTAATGGTAACATTATTCAAACAGACACACGTGTAATAAAATAAAAAAACATATATCAGGATCAGTGATTCACTAGATACGTCTGCAAACTTGAAAAGAAAAGAAAGAAAATGTATAATTATATATTAAGTTATTTTTGTACTTGCCCATGCCTAGTAGACTGACGAATCAAAATATAGGCATTCTCTATTTGGGTTATGATTATTGTTTTGTTGTTGTTGTCATCATTTTTTTATTGCTATTATTACTACTACTAGTACTACTATTACTATTATTAAGATAATGCTGAGAATTAAATTTTAAAATTTAATTAGCCAATTGCCATAGCCCTAGCTTATACTTAGGTAGAATTCCAGCCTTAATTTGTGGTTAAGACTTTGAAACTTTATAGATTCTGCTCACTTCAATGTATGAATTAGCTCAATAATATTATAGATCTCTGTGATACTCAAGTTGTTACATAGGTATATATAACCATACCAAAATTACATGCAGTCAAATTTGGGATAGTGCCTGAATTATCTGCAGACATGGCTGCTGATTGGACAGTTCTAAATTACAAGTGTAGTAAAAGGAAACTGAACTCGATAATTAGGCTCAAATAAGTATCAAGTGAGGCTATTGGAAATATTGATGGGTTGTGAAAGACTTTTAATATTCATGAAGCCACTGCAAGGTAAGTGCTACTCCTATGCTGTAATGAAATATTCATTTTCCTGTAACCAGACTTGTAATTACAGCTGCGCAGCACATTATGATAGATCTATATAGTACTAAGCAGCCATTTGGTAATTATATCCTTCTCTTCCTGAGCTATTAATCTCCCCAGATATAACTTGTTCAAATTATGCTTAAAATACTTTTGCATGTGTTTACATAACGAATAGCTCTTTCCTTCTCTACCAGACATCTCCTTCTGGCAGATCACATGTATGGAATTACATGATATGACTTGGCTATATATATTTAATGGTTTTCAGTTGCCTAGTGTCTTGTATCAGTGGGCCTACTCAGTGGATGTCAATTAGTGGGAGTTTCAGCTGTCAGGTGAGTGTCCTTCGTCATGGTGCCTGACACACTTTCCACCAAATCTACAAATAATTCAGTAACTCATATTTCTAGGTATATATAATATCTATGCAATATTTTTAGTATTTAAAAGAGAGCATGCCAAGAGATATATCTCCTGTGCTATAATTATAACAAGTGAAGTATGCAGAATCAAAGGAGCCCCAAAGTCATAACCACAAAAAATATCTTTTTATGCTATAGCCCCCCATATTAACCATCTCTTTCTCGCTGTTTGTACTGTCTCTGGAAGCCCTTCTGCTGAAGAATGCCTCACAGGCACCTATATCTACCAGTAAGCAAACAGGATCCCTTCCTTGAGAAAGGTGGTACTCCTGGTTGTTTTTCTTTCTTTAAAACAACTGACCAATTAAAAATTGTTTGTTCTACAATAAACATGTTTCTAGTTAAACTTATTTTCCAGGAATAATGATTTAAAATTGAATGGAAGTACAATAAGCTTCAGTTCATTGAAGTAAGAAAACAAAATCTCAATGCAATGCTACATCATGTTATGTATTCGTGTCAGGGAGCCACTCCCCCTTAATCTGCAAACAGGACTCCTGAAAAGCCAGAGACCATCATAAACATATTAGGTCGTAGTCAGTACTATAACACGTGAACTGTTAATTAACTGAGGATTTGACTAATGAAGTTGGACAGTTCAGTAGAGAAGAGTATGTCTTCAGTTCTGTTGTTGTTGAATCAGAATTTTTGGTACTACCAATTCCTAGCAGTGGTGTCTGGGTTGCATAAGGCAAGTTCAGTCAGGACAGATGAGTTAGAGGGTCCCACCAGTCGGGCATCCCCTAACAGTATGAGAAAATTGAAATCTATCTAGGAGTATATAATTACTTTCCAAAAAATGAATGGATTCAGTATGCTTTCCTGTGGGAAGAAGCGGCCATGAAGCCTTCCTCAGGAGAAAAGCTTCCATAAATGGTAGTTGTACAGTCTGGAAAGGATGATCCAGGGCACTGTAGTGTGGTGTCGGATAATACGTTTGTATATGTGTTTGTATGTGTGTGTGTGTGTTTGTGTGTGTGTGTGTTTGTGTTTTATTTTTTATTTTTTATGTGTGTGTGTGTGTGGGGGGGGGGGGGGGGGGGGGGGGGGGGATTGCATGGAGTGTGTTATTCATCACCCAACTTCTGGCATCCTCCAGTCTTAGAGTTACCTGTATACACTCCATAACGTACACAGGTACATCTAATGCTCTTCCAACTTCAGAAGTAGAACTACTGGCAAGATCAGTTGCAAATGTGCTATTTTTATTTAATGATCATTACCATTACTAGATTTATGGATGTTGAACATGCACCACAACTTTTTTGTTATAAGTTTGTCAACCTAACATCAATATTATACACTCTTTGTTAGTGTACTGTTCTAATATATGTTGCTTCCTATTGCAAGTTTTTGTTCTGCAACCTTGAGAGAGATATCAGAAACATGCACTTTGCACCATTACATTCTATTACAACTTTGTAACCATTAAATTATATATTAGAAACTTGAACTTTGTAACACATTACATAATATTTTCTATTACCTTTAGCTGGAAATGTTTCAGGGAATCAAATTTTGTGGTTGCGAATTTGCTGAGATTCAGCAAACACTTCCTCGTTAAATTTTAAGCTTGTGCACAATACTATATACAGTTAAAATTATGAGCCTAAATTTTTCAGCTCATGTGTGTGGCAGTTGAGAAGCAGCAGTTGTCAAGTGCCAACAGAGTCTTTGCTATGCTAGTTTTCTCAACATCCAGTTTGCCTTCTTCTAAGTCTGCACCTTCACTGACATTACATGATCTCCATGAAGCCAACAACAATATAGCGTCCCTCTGGACAAACCGGTGAAGCCAGCCAGGCACCAAAATGTGGTAAGAAAATCTACTCTAGCTACTCTGCTAATCAACGTGGTCGTGAGGTATTCAATGCCTTGAGATCAATGCTTATGCAGACCTCTCCACTCTTTTGGGGAACTAGCACTATTCCAGTGCACCATAGAGCATAACAGTCAACTTTGGAGTGTCTCCCAGGGATTCAATGCATTAGAGGTATGTTTGTTGGGGTAAAAAGGGAATATGGTCTTGCCTCTGGCTGCAGATGGATATCATATGGCTAGGCCCAATCCAGGGATTTATATTGCTTGAAAATGCTTGACTCATCTGTAGTCATCCATGCTTCCTGCTAGATTTAGTACTTCTATTGCTAGCAGGCCGAGTAAGTTAGATTTTAACCCTTCCACCATGTATATCATTTGCTGGCAGATCGTGGTATGCAATTTTCTCATAGAACTGCCCCAGACTTTTTAGGGTAGTGTGCGCTAGGCCAAACATTTTTTGTCACCTACAGTTAGCAACTTCTTCCCAAGCTCCTTGAAGGTTGTCTCTGTATGGCTGTGACTTTTGCCCCAGTATCAAGCTTGAACTCACTCATCTGTTTAGACAGTTATACCTTCACTTTCCATGGCTTGCTGCAATTGTGCCGAGGAATGCTGAGTCAACATGTGTGTAGCTCTCACTAAACACCTCAGCCACTGTCCTGGACAGACACAAGTTGTTGCAGTTGCCCTTTCTCTGATAATGATGGCAAATAACTGGGTGTTGACCTTTGCCACATCTTGTGCACTGCTTCTGTGCCTGTTTAATATCCCTGGGCAGTCGTCTGTCGATGGGTTTAGTAATGCTTCCATGCCTGATTCTCATCCCAATGCTATACCATCATCTCCCCTAGTGCTTGGTGTTGCTATTGAATAGCTTCCCTCTGGTCATTTTCTCCAAGGTGAGGTCTGGGTCCAATTGCATCCTTTCTGAGAGTACTCCATCATGAATTCTCACTACAAGGCAGTCTCGTATCATTTGTGATGTTAGTTCTCCATATTCGCAGTTCTCCGCTAGGATGTAAAACTCCATAATGTATTTATCAACTTGCTCTACTTCATTTTGATTTCTTTGGTTGAATCTTGCCTGCTAAAAGATCACATTGCATCATACATGAATGAACCCATCAAGCATGTCTAGGACTGACTGATAGATTCCTCTCTCTTGCACTGCAAGATTCGTAGAGGGAAGCACTGCTTATGCCTCTTCTCGCAAGCAGTATAATAGGGTGCTGATTCGCTTGGGTTGTGGGTACTCCAGATGCTATCTGAAATTTTTTGAACCTGTGTTTCCATTGACTCCAGTGATCTGGGTTCCTGAAGTTAAATGCTTCTGGGTGGTGAATTTGTATTTGTGCAATTTTTCCGTTCTTGATTAGTCACTCACTGCTGCCACCATGTAGAATTATTAGGTTACTAGATTAGGCAATGATCATATCACAAATACTAGAGTCTCTCTTTGTACTCTATTAAGCAGTAGAGAACATCTATTCAATTAACAGTTAGTATAATTATGTGGTTAATTATCACATCCCACACCATGGAACAACCTACCCAAGTTTGTGCTATGGCACCCACCCTGAACATGATCACAAACAGGCTGGATAAATAACTAAGCAAAGATCAATGCAGTGAAAATATATTTACACATCACCCAGTCTACCACTAAAGTTTTAGGGCAAGTTGACAGATTTATAAGTAGACAGAACTTGTTATGAAACAAGAACTTGCCAGTCCTGTATATATATATCTATGTATCTGTCATATTTTTCAAAGTTAAACACACAGCCTATTGAATAGGCCTCTTCTGCGTAGGCAGTGCCATTCCACTTTCCTTGCAGCATTTTTTCCCCGTCTTTGCATGCTGTTTTTATGATATCCCATACCAATTTAAATAAGCCAGTATTATTTAAGGCCAGTGTCCCGTTCATAGTTTTATGGAAGAACGTAATATACAAACATAGATATATACCTATGCCATGTCAGTGTCTAACTTCCCTGTGTCACTTTGGTCGCCAATTATAAAAAATAAAAAATAAACTAGTAATGAATGCAAGGCATTTTGTGGGGAGCGAAGGTATGATGGTTAGAGAGAGATTTACTTTTGGAACTAGTATGCAAGGCATTGATAACTGTCGAGCCGTCGCAGGAGAGTTGGATTGAAAATTAATATTGCCACACATCACATATGAATCTACATAATTACCTATTTTTCTACCTATGATGTATTCACCCTCCCCCCTCCCCCCTGCCTCACCCCTCCAATATAAATGGGATTGAGTTTCCCCTATTTACACGACAATCAAGAAGTTGTCTGTAACTTCCGACATCGATGAAACTTGAGCTCATCATTTCGACATGCGATATATATATGATAAAATCGAGGTACATTTTTCTTACTATTTGTGTTTTTATTTATTATTTTATTTGTAGCTCATCGAAGCAGAACATAGTAAATCTTCCACACACCAATGCTAAGTTTGATATTATAAAAATAAAATATAAAAGTTCGCAATTCACCCGTCTATAAGAAGTTATTTTACTAGATGGTTTTAAGCATTGATCTATGCATACAAGATACAGCTCGTGTGTGAAAAGCACCCTTTGGTGGGTTACTTATGTTTCTACACAACTTATACTCTCTATAGCTACTAAATTCTTGATATAAAACGTTCAAAATAGCACAGAAAACTGAAAGCAGCACTCGAAACTATGAGAAAGCTACCTATAGCTACAAATTACACTTGTTACTGCAGCTGCTGCATAGGTCTAGGTTTGGTGCAAACAAGTAATTTCACTATTGTGTGTTGATTGGTTACTAACTTTTACTTTAAGCAGGGTATGCAACTTTCAATATTGTGGTTTTCAATAGAGACCTGGAGTGCTGTGAGAAAAGTATAGATACAAACTACAACTCAATAAATAGGAGCTGTACTGGTCCAGGGCCAAGTTTATATCTGTTGATATTGAACTATGATGTTGTTTATTAGGTCGTCATGTGTAAATGAGTGGATTCTTGCATGCATGTGCATATTAAAACATGCAGATAATTGTACTGTTAAGGCCACCACAATATTACAGCACAGTGTGAGATTATGTAACACTAATAACGATCTATATTAAAATCAATAGTACTTAATTAATAATAATATCCATAATACTAAGTTATGAGTGTCCCGCTGCTCAGGAAGGAGGAAGGGGAGGACGCCAAAGAACGTTCCTCAGCTCACATTACAAAAGTTCCCTTCTCCTCTGCCACCACTTCCCTACCCAAAACATAACACACTCACCCACCTCCTCATTACTGCATCACTTATTCCCTCCACACATTTTCCCAAAAGTAAAGCCACCTTTCCATCCTTCTAAATTCATCGAGTCACTTTCCTGTCCCTATAATTATGTGCACCTCATCCATCAGTACTAGCTAATCCCTCTCAAATTCCCCGCACATCACCAAGGAATGTTCCACATCTTCCACTGCTCCTCTATCACACATGATACACTTCTCATCCTTAACTATACCACATTTCTTCTTATCCTCCAACAACCCAGATGATTCAGTCTTCAGTCGAAATTGCAACCGCACACCTTCCTGGCCACGCATGGACCTCGTATACCTCTCCACCCCTGCTCCATTCTTAACCAATTTATAAAACGTCAGCGTACTCTTGCCGTTTACTTCCTCCTCCCAATCCTTCTCATTTCTCACCTTCATTTTCCCCTTCCACTTAAATACTGACCCAACCTCGTTGTTTAGCTTGTATTTTCTCCTCAAAATTCCATATTCTTACCACCATCCGATTCTTCCATCCTCTCTTAATTTATTTACAACTATTTTTACAATCTGCTGTGTTTGAACACCTCTAATCTCTTACCAAACAAAACCTTCATCTCTTCCCTCCTCTCCTCCAGCTTCCTCCACCACATATCTCCCCGTATTGCCACTCCTACTACTCTATTACTTGCCCCCAACAATCTCCTACACACACTCATCTATGCTGACTTCAACTTCTTGCAAGCATTATGTCCTCCTGTCCACCACACTTTGGTGCATATTCCATAATAGGTCTCACTAGAAACTCCCACACATGTCTATTTCCACCTGTCCCATTCACTCTACTCATCCATGTCACCTTTCCAACCCACTCTTCTGACTTCTTTGCCATTTTCTCTAACTGAACATTACACCTTAACTTCCTATCAAACCATACTCCCAAGTATTTGAATTATTTGACCGCTTCCAATATCTCCTCACCAATCATCCAATGCACTCCTGCTTCCTTCTTCCCTACTGCCATCACCTTGCTCTTCTTACTATTAAACTTCGTCTTCCATCTTAACACATAAGCCTGTACAACATCCAACATAGCTAGCAGTTCCACCCCTGATTCCACCAGAAGAACAATATCATCTGCATACATAGGTGCCCCACACCAACAGCCTTCCACCTTGACTCCTAGCTCAGCTATCTCCAACTCCTATGCCATTCCCATTAAATAAATATTGAAGAGAAGTGGAGACAAAGACATCCTTGCCTAAGTCCACTCTCCACAGTGAAACACCTAGACCTCCTTCCCTTCAATATCACCATCATCTCCACTTCACTATACAATCCTACATGTCCTCACAAATTTCTCCTCTACTCCATACTGCCTCAACTTCTGCCACAGTCCCTCCTCCACACACTGTCATATGCCTTACTTAAGTCCAGGAAAGCCAGATATGAATCTTTCTTCTCACTCTTCCTCACTTCACAAACTCCTCTTAACACCAACCACTGGTCTGAACATCTCCTCCAGCTCCTAAATCCTCCTTGTGCTTCAGCCAAAATTGTATCCGCAGCAAACTCTCCAAACCTCCTCACCAACACTCTCTCAATCACCTTCACCACACTATAACATAATGCAATTCCCCTACTTCATCCTCGACGCCACCCTTGTGGAGATGTACTTAGCAAACTCCTCTTCCAGTCCACTAGGCAGCAATTTTCAGCAGAACAGCTGGCTTCTAGAATGGAAATAGACTTCAGAATTTGATAGAGTCAAAGCGTGCTTCTGAAACAGCAGAACAAAGAAAACTGAGATTGGGGAGAAAAGAACAGAGTGATAAGAAAATGGTGTGGGATACAGCATCCCATGGCAGAGAAGCTTCCCTAGGCTCAGATTAAGTCTCAATCTGACTTGGTCCCTATATCATCAGCACAGTACAGCTATGGACATGTCGTTATGGTCAGTCAGTATATTGGTTCTCCGAAAACCGTAATGAATACACTACTCTTAGCTACTTCTCTATATTTCAGATGACATCAGTAATTCAGGTCACTGTATAGTGTTAGGCCTGCAGCTATGCTTGGAGTAAGACAAAACTTGAGCAGTGAATCTAAATTAGAAATTTCAAAATCGGATTGGCAATGTTTTTACTGTAAAAAAACAAGGAACACGGTACGCTAAATAATGCCGGTGTCATGCCATATTACTCGCACTGCCATTACTTGCACTTTGCCCAATATGCATGCGCAAATCTTTGTTTCCTTCCATCCCATGGGAAGTGCCATATTATTTGCACTTGCCAAATTACTCTCCAGAAGATGGTTCGGCCACCAGGTGACGGCAGTAAACTATGCAGTATCCGCTACACTTAACTTATTCGATAACTATGTAGTTTTAAAAATGTGCTTTTTAACAAATGTTACAATATTGTAAATACTTTATTTTTTTTTAAAGAAAAACATATTAACCCTCTTCCGGCCTATTTATTGCGGATGTACTGTTTGCTAACGAATCTCGCTTTACTCTTGACCATTCTTTGATATAATGGCAAGAACTGTAGAGTCAATTTATCCAAAAGATCCCTAACCTTATGCAACCGATTGTTCCTGTTTATGATGCTAGAGTCAGGGTCACTCATGTGCAAAAAGGTAAGGATAGCTGAAGAAAGTATAGGCACATCTTTGATAAATTCTGAAGAGAATAGAGGATCAGTAGACCAATATGAACGATAGTCTAAGGCCCATACTCAGATTTCTGAAAAGGCGAGTTCCATCACTTGTGTTTTGTAACCTTTACCTAATTACCTGGTAAATTTACAGTAGAGCCTTTAGCTGCCCATATCAGGATTTTGTATGCTACATTAAGTTTTCTGACCACAACTCTATTGCATACTAAAGAACATACGTTTCGGTTATGTAACACCCAGTGGGGTCCATAACTCTGAGGTCCTACTTTATATATTATAATTATAAGATATTATGTTATTATATTTTTTTTAATCCAAAATATATATATTATTTTGTTAATTTATTAATAAGATAAACTATAAATATATACTTAATAACAAAAAATATATATATTACTATGGATATATAACAAGTAGTTCATTAAGTGTTGATGGAGGATGCCACAAATATTAAATTAGAATAAAGTTAATTAAAATTGAAATACTATAATAATTAAATAGGTATAATAATAATAATAATACAAACAAAACAAATGATGGCCAGTTACAACTATTTTTCCTTCCTTCTGTATATTAATATACAAATAAATTGATCTTGTTCAATATAAATGCATGTGAACAATTATAATGTAGTCTGTTCATATGATGTGCATTAATTGCAAAGACAATCATCATCATGAAGTTCAGGATGAAAGGCAGAAGCTCACGTGCAGGAGTGTCAGGTAAAATGGCTCAATATAGAGTATATATATATATATTATGGAATAGCAATCTGTGATCAATCCAGAAATACACAGCTCAAGTGGAACCGCCTTGGGTGCAGCCTGGAAAAAAGATACACAAACTGATCTAGATCAATGTGATGCTGGTAATGTATATGCATCAATGCCAGAGATGTCAATCAATCTTCGGTCATATTACATCTCATAAAATTACATAATCTGCGTATTATTTATTTATTAAAGGATGTTATTTCATCAACCAAGTATTTAGCATCATTTACTTCTTTTACTATTACTAGTCTGAATTATTGACCTGCCTATAATATTGATCACTTCATTTTGTATTCTAGGTGATATTTATGCCACATTCTTCACCCTTGGATGCTGTAGATGCATCTTCGACAAAGGATCATGCTCCGCTAAAACATTCAAGAGCGCAAAAAAGTTTCCAGGATTTCCTGCATGGTTGTGATCTCCTTATCACCCCTTAGTGCAATACACTGTCAGCGCAAAACTTCACAAGATGTCTGTTGTCTCGTATATTTCGAACATGTTCAGCATTCATACGAACATCAATATTATGCTCAGGTTTGTGTAGCAGAGCTCTAGCATCAGCAACACCAATATGATAAGCAGTGGAACCATGTTACCAAGTATTTTTTTTTTTTTAAACCACTTCTTAAAAGGCTTATTCACAAGCACACCACATTCAGTCCTATCTGAAAAATCAATGCTCAATATTTACAAAATCCACATCTATTCCTTGCTATATGATATTTTTGGAGCCATTTCACCTGAAAGCTCCAATTATACCTGGAATCATACACCTTAGGGAAAGTAAACATACTTCCGGGTATAAAGTGCTCGGTTAAGATCTTGTACCTCTATCCATGAGATAAGGACTTTACAGCATCTTGGAATGTATCAACTGAAGGCCACATTACAGGCTTTATAACACAGCCTATATGCACATCACTGGAGATACTATTAATAGCTGCAGCCTCTTCAACACTACACAGGTATTAACCAGCCCCAGAATCATCACTGCTCTCATTGTCACTGCTGCTATTCTCATCTTTATCACTACTTCCTCTTTGTCACTTACTACTCCACTCTGTCCTGGTTCACTTTGCTCTTCTTCGACATCTACCACCCTTTCAAAATATTTCAGAAGCCCGCAAATGGTAACTTTCTCTTGCTCGCCATTATCAGCTACCAACTCTGATCAGAAAAACCAGCATACATGAAATAACATACCTTACCAGCTTTAAACCCCTCAAACCCCCCCTGTGAGTCTGTATGTGGATTTATTCCCATATACACTACAATAGTCAAGAATAGACTAAGTCCATGTGCAGGATAATGATGAAAAGAGTACTTAGATTTGTCCCTGTAGATTGCAGCGTATGTATTGCTATTGACACAGACTTCATCGATGATGTCATTATAAAAAAACAGAATAAAATAATTTAGGGGAGAAGGGCAAAATCCAGTGGGCAAAGATGGTCCAGGTGTACTATTAGGCATAAATGCTGGATAGCCCATGCTAGCTTTATCAAGGTCTGATAGTTTCCTCATGCCTGGTTCGTCAATTAGAACTGATGGTCTTCCCCTTACCCTTCCACGGGAACCCCTACCATGACCACCTCGACTGCTGCCACGAGCACCCCTACCACGACCACCCCTACCATGACCACCTTGAAGTGGCTATGATCATCAGATGATGGGGATGAAGATTGAGAACAGGATCAAGACAATGGAGAGCAGGATGGAGATTGAGATGGAGATTTAGACGGTGAGCGAGAGTCAGATGGAGACTGGAATATAGTAGAGGGATGTGATTGTTGAATTGCCAGTGCATGACCAGGTTGAATAGCCAGAGCATGGCCAGGTTGAATTGCCAGAGCAGGGCCAGGAATACTGAATAGGTCATTTACAGTAACTTCTAGGTCAACTATAGGACCTTCTGGGTCTGATAGATCGAAGTGGTCATCTTCGGATGAACTAGAACCAATGTTATCTGGAAAGTTATCTTCTTCTAACATAGTAATCACAGCAACAGCATCATAATAATCTAAAGGACCTGTTTGCGACTTAGCCATGCTACAATATGGCTCTGAGAGGCTCAAAACCTATGTGACAGTCTAACAAGCGACTAGAATCCTAGCAAAATTCAATCTGAAGGTAGTTTTCTCTCTCCATTTATAGGTTCTCCATTTATAGGTAATAATGGTTACATAGTATATTCAATTTATTAAGCTAAGGTAGGATTCCTTACCTATCAGCTGATATGATGATCAATTTATCAATGAGAGCGGGGGGAGGGGGGGAGGGGGTGGGGGGGGGGGGGGGGGGGGGGCGGTAGAGGGTTAACTAACAATAAAATAACAACATAAATTATTACAAGTTAGTGCAAAAATACCAAAATAATAAATAAAACGTATATATAACTAAGCTGTAAATTCGAAAATCCAAACTGATATTTATAATTATAGAGTTACATTTTATGCCAGTGGTTACCAAACTTTTGACAGTGTGGGCTACATTGCCCAATTTGGGGATGTCCTGGGACTGGATCATAAAATTGCAACATAGGTGTGCTATATGTATACCGTTCTTATTCACATTTTTGTATATCTGCATAGGTGTTAACAATCCAGGATCTTCCTGGACAGTCCAGGATTTGTCATACTGCCAAAGAGTCCGGTAAAGCTGACCACTGCTCCATTGTCATGTCCAGGAAGAAGCCAGACATGACTTTTAGTTTCATTTAAGGAGGCACAGTTGCATTTTTGGGGGGAGAGTGACCCACATGTATTTTTCCCCGTCTTCTTCTTCTTGTGGTTACCATTTTATAACTCCATAAATTCCGTAAACTTGATGTTATGGACTTTTATATAATTATACCTCAAAAGATAGGCCTCTCTTTGTGCTCTCTGTTGATATTAAAATATTTTTCATACTTATAACTATAGCCAAGCTACAAGTGGAGGGAACCTCAAACTGAATGGCCGCATAAATATCTCCAGATTGCCCAGTGCTTTAAAAAAATATATATATTTTAAGTTAAAGAGTATATAAAATAGACAAAGTTAATGCAGGCATGCCTCACTTTTGAACAGATCGATCGGGGAGTGAGATTTTTCTGCATGTCCTCGATAAGATCTTGCACCACGAATACATCGGATTGGCTGATCTCAAGAGTGAAAACGAAAGTCGGACACGCGGGTTGAACTATATTACTGCTCCCATTGGTCAGCAAGGAGGCCTCTTATAGAAGGTTGCGGACTGCTTGGCCATACCACTGGGTAGAAAGAACGATTGGTGTGAGTGACGAGTGTTCGATATTCCTGATCCGTTTTTCATATGCTCGCTTCTTTTCATTTTCATGTTTCTTGATTGCCAATTGCTAGAGAGTTGAAATTAGCACCAGTGGCTAGAGGAAGAAGCTCTACTCTATTCAATGAGTGTTTTCATTAGGCGCTAACATGTAAGTACGTGGTCAAGCGCGCAGGTGGAAAAAATAAAGTTTGTTAATAATCCATAACACTCATTTTCCACCCACGCTCTTGAGCACGTACTTACGTTTTAGCGCCTAGTGAAAACACTCGTTGAATTGGTATTCTTCCTCGAGCCTGGTACTAATTTCAGCACTTCGCAATCTGGAGATATTTATACGGCCAATTCAGGCATTCAGGTTTTGAAGTTCCCTCCACTTTAGGTCTGCTATAGTTATATCTCTGAATAATATTTTAGTATGAAAAGAGAGTACACAGAGAGACCTATCTTTTGAGCTATATTATATCAAGTCCATACCATGAAGTTTAGAGAATCTACGGAGCTATAAAGTGGTAACCACAAGTGTTAAAAAAATTAACTTTCCCCCCCCCCCCCCCCCCTTCAGGGAACATTCAATGGTGGTCAGCTGTTCTGTGGTTTCATTAGTTACAAATCACTAACCACTAGTCAATGGCATGACAGTGGTAGCATGCTGCATAAATTCAACTTCACACACATTGAAGTATTGTTACTATTTTTAGCATAACGATTTTTTCCCCTTTTTAATATAGCTAAATGTGATAAAGTTGATGTTTACATAAGTAAATGCTTCCAACTTTCAAGAAATATCAGAATTAATTTGTTCTTTTCTTTTTAAGACAGCAAACATGGGAAAATGGATGTTTCCACAGGGTTAGATGTTTGCCACTTAAGAAATATCAGAATAAAAAACATTTTAAAACATTGCAAACGTATTCTTGTTCAGTGGGAGGTGTGGAATTGCTGGTGACTTTTCATGATTTCATCAATGTCAGGTTTCAGACTAGTTGTGGATATTCTGAGGATGTATTGAAGATGTTAATTGGTCAAGTTGCATCTGTACTTGGACTTTGTCATCTTCATCCTTGAGAAGAGCTGCTCGCAATTGAAAGTCGATCCAAACTGGGCAAAGTACTTCAGGACATGCTTGATCAACTCAGGTTAGGACGAGTGGGGAAGGGAATTCTGGTAAAACTGCACCAATGTCCTTGGTCTTGAAATCTGCTTCCAAATCCATATTGCACTACAGATCAATCAGTTCCATTTGCAGTGCCACCGGTGCCTCTGAAGATTTCACAGAGAAAGGCCTTGAAAATATCTGAAGATTTTTCTCTTGTGCTCTGAAGTCATTGAAACGGCCTTCAAACTCTTTCCCCAGTTTCTCTAGATCCTGACCATACTCATCATTTGGCACTAAGACACCCTCCTCCTGCATAATCCTCAAGCAGGGGAAGTGGTATATACTAAGAGCCAGAAATCATCTGTGCTTGCCTGAGCTTTGTCTCAAAACCATTGACATCAGCATGCGTTTCATGGGCAAATTTACCTTGAGAGATGTTGAGTTGGTTCAACTTTTCCGTCAGATCAACTAAGAAGGCAAGATTGGAGAGAAACCCTGGCTCTACAAACTTCCAATTTGATTTTCCCTTCATTTATAAAAAGACCGGTATCTCTTTTCTAAGCTGCCAAACTCTCTTCAGAGTCTTGCCTCGACTGAGCCACCTAAAAGTAGAGAGAGGTAGGAATTATCTGGGTAACAGGCCTCAATTTCAACCATCAAAGCCTGGAACTGGCGGTGCCTGATGGCACTCCCTCTGACAAAGTTGACAAGGTCGATGACAACCGTCATATCGTCGCTATATCCAACAGTTTTGGCGCAGAGTACTTCCTGATGTATCATCACACAATGATAGAAGACAACATTTTCCTTGCAGAATTTCTGTTCCTCCAATTTCCCCATTCTTGTGACCCACACCATGGCAGGAGCACCATCTGTGGCCACTCCCACCAGTTTCTCATAGCCAAGGCCAGCTTGCTCAAGAACCTTGTTGACTGCTAAAAAGACATCCTTCCCAGTCATTTCCCTTCATTGGATAAAGTGCCAAGAGCTCCTCAGTGACATTCATCCTGCTGTCAACTCCTCTGAAAAAGATCCCCATTTGTGCCATGCCACCAATGTCTGTGCCTGTGGATTCATCCAGGCATAGTGAATAGGCCTCCACTTTTCTGGTCAACCCCTTCAGTTGTGTCTTAATGTTTCCTGACAACTCCTCCACTCTCCTGGCCATGGTTTTGTTGCTGAGGCTCACATCATTGAAAATGCTGGCTTTCTCTTGGCACAAGACTTCAACTACTTCCTTCAGACATTCCCTGACAATTTCTCCATCTGTGAATGGCTTTCCACTCTATACCAGCACTTCTGCCACCTTTGAAGCTGGCAAAGGTAGCCTTTTTGCTCTGCAGATCAGCCTTCTTGAAGATATTTTGCTGACTCTGAAGCATTTTCTTTAACTCCTCTGCCTTAGAAACCCTCTGGTCTCCTTGGAAGGCATCATAGTATTTTGCATGATGGGACTTATAATGCCTCTGGGTGTTGAACTGTTTGGGGACGGCGACTGTATCAGTGCAAATCAAGCAGAGTACTTTATTCTTCTACTTGGTGAAGAACAAATCTTCGTCCTTGAAAACTCTGCGTTCAAGATCCACTTTCCTCTACGGCTGAAAACCCCCGTATGGGCGGGGTTTCCTGCTAGTTCATCTACTTTTTTTGGTGTGATCCCTTACCAACTTTCTCGCCATTTTTACTTGTTTATTTAGCTCCCAGATGCCTGGACCCACCAAACCTTCTCCAAACCTGCATTTTTGGCTTTGATGCTACTAGGCCGGATTGGAGAGCTTAGTTGGCTGGATCTAGCCCACGGCTGTACTTTGGTAAACCCTGTTTTATGTATTTTTTCTGATTTGGACAGTGAGTGAATGGTAATGTAGAATCTAATTGTACTGTTGAGACTTGATATGGGCCCATTACTAATGGGTCATTACTAAGTACATACAAATACATACAAACAATAAATTACTGACTACTGAAGATAAATTAACATATTACAACAGTGTTTGCTTTGGGATGGTGGTGAAGGCGCCTAAGACATAAAGACATAGTTGCTAAACATCATTTCCTCTTCTCCCACCACTCGAGAACATTTCCCATTACAATGACAACAGTCTACCCTACCCAACAACTCTTCTTTCACCCCTGCTACTAATCTACCCAACATTAGGCCTACTCGCCATTCATCATTTTTATTTCTCCATTCAACCACCCACTCCACCCACTCCACAGACCATACAATGCTCTCGACCATATCCAATAATCGTCCTCAATCACCAGCAAACTCCCCACAGTACAACAAGAAGTGCACAATCTTTCACCACACTTAGTTACATCTTCCATAATGATCAGAATAAGGCATGAAATTTGCAGTTGTTTATCAGTACAAAATTCCCACTAAACTCAATATTTATAATTAGCAGGAGTTAGCTATGTAGGAGAAAGTGTGAGAAACACAATTATCAATTATCAGGAAATCTTATGACAATGGAAATTGGAGCCCTTGGTCACTCGCTCCATAAGACACTGGGTGGGTTTTAGAATCCTGCACAAGCTCTTGAAGCATAAAATAATGGTTTATTTGATGATGTTGGGAAAGTGGCAATTGTATGCTCCTGTGTGATGTTCAGAGCTAAAGATGACCAGAGTAATCAGCTCTGTCCATCAGTTCTCTATCATCCACTATATATTTATATATATATATTTGTTGCCCTTGCCAAGCTCTGTGGGACTGTCCCAAGTAGGGTGGGTACCTTGCTGACCCAGGACACTTGCTCAATTCCGTTTCATCTGCTTGTTATATACATATTATATACATATTCTAATTTCACTTTAATTGTTTTTCTCTTCCGAATTATTTTTATATAGCAATATAGCTTTTAGTTAGCTATACGGCATGCTAATATTGCACCTGTCACAATACTCCCATTTCGTCAAGTGTTGTAGTATATAGGAAAATCCATTCTATGAATTATTCATTATTCTCATTGACAAATGACCATGAATTTCATATCTTGCCAAATAACTCACAATGTATTTCACAATTCAAGATATGTACATACTATCAAGAGATGTAAATACTTCATTATATATTTGTTGACAAGCTGATTGAATCCTCTTAATATTTTACAGGCCTCTGTCTTTGCATTGCTGACAATTCCACTCTTCATGTAAGTTTGCAATGGCTGATGAAAGAATGTTAGCACAAAATTGATGGAACCATTCCTTGCATGAACAGCACTGGCAGGGCAGGGTCGTGGGGCTGCCTTCATATGCAGATAAGTGGTATTCTTTCGTTCAAGTTCTTGTAGGTTATAGTCTGTCTGAGACCTTTCAATCGGAAAGGTAGTAATTTTCTTGTCTGGAAGGACATTGCTAGATGGTGTCGCATCTTGCTCTGATCAAAGGTTATAACTGATGGGTTAATCCCACAGCATAAAGCTGTTGCAATTGCAATAGCAAATAACCCACAATTATTGCCTCCAGCCTGTCCCTGTATTTCTGGTTTCTCAATGATAAGATAGGTTTCTCAATGATAAGATAGGTTCCAGCATAATGCATTCAAGCAAGGCCTTTCAGCGAATCCAATTCTGCATCAATGATAAGAACAGATATATTAAAGCATAAGGCACATGTATTAAGGTGTAATGTCTGTATATAGTCCTCAATTCCATTCACCCAACTTGAAGAAAACATGTCAGACGATTTAAAAATATAATTACAAATAAAAAATCACTCGTTCTGGTAGGGAAGCTGTCATGTAACAACACTGTACCCTTGGATGCTCCTATATACATTTTATAAACCCAGTGGCTACCAGTATTCATGATCTGCACATAATTCTCTACTGGAGTTCCAGTAAGTGAGCCTCCACTGCCTGGTGCCAAATATTGAACTGGCTGAAGGCCACCCATCTTTGGAAACTGTACATGAAGTTGGGCCTGTGCTTCATTAATGTGGGTGTCCTCCAACCATGCTCCAGATTACAGAGTTATGAGAAAGTCTCTGGGTAATAGCTTGTCAGCTGTTCGCATGTTAGCATTTGCCATTTATCCTCAGTACAGTCTGGGTCGCATCAGTCACAAAACAATCTGTCTCAGTCTGTGAAGATTCTGTGGAAATGCACATCTTTTCTGGTTGTCGTTGGTCCTGGTCCACAGTGTGAGTGGGTGGTTGGACTGGAGATAGAATGACTGTGCTTTGTTTCTCAATATGGGGTTTGTTGAGATGTAGGCTAAAAGTTGACATCACACCAAGGTTTGCTATGCACTGCCTCTACCTTGGTGGACTCCTCTCTGCAATATTCATGGCCAGATTCACAGTGGCTTCCTGGATACTAGTACCACAATCAAAGTCACAATCCTGAATTGAATTCTTATTTAACATTTATTATGCACCTTGAATGATGCACCTTGAATGTTAACACTTGTCACTAACCTGGTTAATAAATTCACCGCTGTGCTCTGTGCTCAATGATCATTTTCCTTGGAGGACCATAACTATAGATGAGATCAAGTATCAATTTAGGAACATCAGCAGCAAACACCCACTTGCCATCTTTAATATAAAACATTGATATTGTAGGGAAGTCTATGTTTAGGATTCCCTGCGAGGTTCTGTATCACCGTTGTATCTCTTCTAACTGATAGAGAATGAGCTAACTGATAGAGAAAGAGAATTGAAACTTCATGAGAAAGACAGAGAGTATCAATACAACATAACAAAAGGTGATCATCAATTCGAATATTTATTATTAAAAGTCAAGGGAGTTATGTCCCGATTACTGTTCCGTAATTGCACCACCACACAGCTCCCCCCAGAACTGACTTGATCTTAATGAAGCTGTATCGTCCACAGGTAGCTCAGTCCAAAAACCTTACCGGTGTCTTGAATTCATCCGGAGCATGTAGTTCCTAGGATTGTGATACTTGGTATCCCGTGTGGTGGGTCCGTGGAGTGTTGAGTTGGCAGGACAGTGGTCTGTGCTAGGGGACATTGAGGGGGGTGACCACGGCATGGTGGCTGTCCCACTTGGACCTCGGCAGACTCATCACATTGTGCAATTTTCAGCCTATCGATTGAGATGGCCTCCTCGCGATGGCCGACCTGGACTTTGAAGAATTTGTCCCCTGTGGGCAATACACGAAATGGGCCATCGTAAGGTTGCTATCGTGACGAATGAAGATAAATTTGGCCAAAAAGAGGGAGGCCAGAATTGAGGTTGTGGGAGAGCTCTGGTGCACTGGGGGGAACGGTCTGAGTTCTGCCACATTGTCATGGAGGCAGCGGAGAAGTTCCGGAACAGGTTCGCCCTGTCCATGGCCCACAAACTCCCCAGAGACAGTGAGTGGCGATCCAAACACTAGCTCTGCTGGGGATGTACCTAGGTCCTCCTTCGGCATGGTCCGGAGTCCTAGCATGATCCAATGAAAGTCTGAAGTCCACGAGTGCGATTGACAGCGTGCTTTGAGGGACGCTTTCATGCTTCAATGGAACCTTTCCACAATGCCATTCGCCTGGGGGTGGTAAGCCGTAGTCCGATGCAGTTTGGTTCCGAGGAGGTTGGAGAGATCTTGCCAGAGTTGAGATGTGAACTGGGGTCCTTTGTCAGAGGAGACATCGGAGAGAAGGCCGTAAAGAGTAATCCATCCACTCAAAAAGGCATCAGCCACGTCTTTGGTACTTGTGCTAGCAGTGGAATTGCTTCTGGCCAGCGAGTGACTCTGTCCACTACTGTGAGTAGGTGGGTGAAACCTTTAGAGAGTGGGAGGGGCCCTACGAGATCCACATTCACATGGTCGAATCGGAGTATGGGCTCGTTGTACTCAGATAGTGGGGCACGATGGTGGAAGTTGACTTTGACTCGTTGGCAAGCGATGCATGTCCTAGCTCATTCTCAGATCTGTTGACCAAGGCTGTGCCAGACGTACTTGCGGGCTACCAGCTTGTGGGTTGCCCATATGCCTGGATGGCTGAGGCCATGAAGGGTGTCGAAAATGCGACGGCGGTAAGAGACAGGTACGAGGGAACGTGGTCGACCAAGAGACACATCACACAACAGGCCAAAGGGAATGTCCTTAAGTTGCAGGCCGGTGATTGCTGTCCGGCAGGCAGCCATATCGGCTGGGTCTGCTAGCTGTGCGGTTGCAAGGGCAGAGAAATCGATGCCTCCATTGATGGCCAAAATGGCAGCACGGGAAAGAGCGTCTGCTACCACGTTGTCTTTGCCTGCTACGTGTCTAATGTCCACGGTGAATTCTGAGATCGCTGAGAGCTGGCGCTGTTGTCGTGCAGACCAGGCATCTGAGATCTTACCGAGGGCAAACGTGAGTGGTTTGTGGTCGGTAAACAGGGAGAACTGGCGTCTTTCCAGGAAATACCTGTTCAGTGACGGATAGCCGCGTGTGCATCAAGCAATTCTCTGTTGAATGCACTATATCTGGTCTGGGCCGGCTGTAGCTTGCGGCTGAAGAAGGCCAGCAGTCGCCAGAGGCCATCTGTGAATTGCTCAAGAATGCCTCCAATGGCCATATCTGAAGCATCAACGGTTACAGCCGTGGGAGCATCTGCTCGGGGATGGACCAGGAGGGTAGCAGAGGCCAAAGCAGTCATTGCATCACGGAATGCTTTGTCCATGGTGGTCGCCGGAGAGGTCCTGGCGGGACGGCCAACCAAAGCAGTGTAGAGAGGATGAAGTAGCTGGGCAGCAGCAGGTACAAACCTGTGGTAAAAGTTTATTACCCTGAGGAAGGCCTGCAATTCCTTGATTACTACCAGGCGGGGGAAATCTTGTATGGCTGTCACCCTAGTTGGCATGGGTCGTATGCCCTCGGCATTGACCACGTGGCCGAGGAAGGTTATCTCATCGACACCGAAGACATACTTGCCTGGGTGAATGACGAGGCTGTGCTGTTCATGGCGATTGAAAACGGCAGTGAGATACCCAAGATGCTCATCGGGGGAGGAACTGACTACCAGGATGTCATCTAGGTAAATGAATACGCACTGCAGACCCCGCAAGACCACGTCCATCAGTCTCTGAAATGCTTGGGCTGCGTTTGCAAGGCCGAAAGGTGTTCGCAGAAACTCGAAAAGGCCAAAAGTAGTAGTCACTGCTGTCTTGGGGGTGTCCAGAGCACGTACCGGAATCTGGTGATAGCCCTTAATCAGGTCAATCGATGAGAAAATGGTCATACCAGCAAGTTGGCCGGCGAAGTCTTGGATGTGAGGCACCGGGTAGCAGTCAGTCTTGATGCTGTCATTGAGACATCTAAAGTCCCCACATGGGCGCCAACCACCACCAGGTTTGGGTGCAATGTGAAGTGGGGACGCACATTGAATGGAGGAGCACCGGACGATCCCCAGGTCTTCCATCTCATTGAATGCAGCCTTTGCGACAGCGAGTTTGTCGGGGGACAAACGCCGGGCTGGCGAGCGGAGAGGAGGAGACTGACCAGTATCGATACAAAGCTCGACCCCATGGGGGACCCTGTCCTTGCGTAAAGACAACTCGGTGAGTTTGGGCCTAGAGACGAGTAAGTTGGCATAGACATTGTTTACCTGAGGAGGTTTGATTACGGTCAAAGGTACTGGGTGAACACACAATGCTGGGTGCGGCGATGGTGGCGTGCGTGGCAGAGTGAACGAGGCGTTGTCCTCCCAGGTCGACTAGCAGTCCGTTGTCACGTAAGAAGTCTGCCCTGAGGATGGCCTGGTTCACGTCAGCGACGATGAAAGACCCTTGGAAACGCTTGCTACCAAACTGGAGTGGAATGCGACGTGTTCCATAAGTTTTAATTTCTGTCCTATTGGCTGCCACTAGTGGGGCAGAATGGGCAGAGGAAGCGGCTGCGCGGAGGTCAGCAGGAGAAGCCGGGACGAGAGAGACTTCTGCACCAGTGTCGATGAGGAAGGAGCGTCCCGAGGCCCTATCCTGGACATGTAGAAGCCTTGAGGTTGTTGCGCCAGCCACCACGGTTACTGATGGCCGGCATTGGCGTTTCCCACTGGCACTGTCTTAGCTAGGGGAATATAGGTCATCTGGCAGTTGTTCTGTGTAAATCTCCTTGCCTCCGTTCCATACCGCCCATGGTAGAAACACAGACTGGTGTCGGTCTTAGTCCTGCGCTTTTGGCGTTTGTGATCAATGGCTGCAAAATCGACGTTGCCAACAAGAGATCATGGCTAGTTCAGGCAGGCACCGGAGAGCATGGAGTAGGCATCGGCTTGTTCAGCCAGCTGATGGGTTGTCAGAGCCGTAGAACGAGCCAGGTGGTCTTGGACATCTGCTGGAAGCTGTCGTAGGAAAAGGGCCTTAAACAGGATGTGCTCGGCGTCCTCTCCAGTGGGTAGGGATGCAAGCATCTTACTGAGGAATGCTGATTGTGTTCCATCACCCATCCCAGGCCAGTCTAGAAGACTCTTGCTCCTCTCCAAGGGCGTTCTACCAAACGCGGAAAGGAGGCGATCTTTGATGACTTGGTAGCGAGTGCCATCAGCAGGGGGATTCCTGACGATGTCGATCACCCTGTCCATGACCTGGCCCTTAGGTGCTGCCACCACGTAGCTGTACTTGGTCTGGTCCTGGGTAATGGCAGGAACGCGGAGGTCGAATTCCGCTTCGATGGCTATAAACCAGTATTCGATCCTGTCAGGCAAGAACTCTGGTAGTTTGAGGGTGACTGCATTGACTGTAGCCGCCATTAAAGCATCTGCAAGTGCTTGTGCTTCAGCCATTGTCAGAGATGAGCACTCTGACTGCACAAGAAGAAGAACAATCAAATGTTGTAAACATGGCATGTGACCAAGTAAAGACACTCCCCATTGGAAGTGATGAATGCAAGGACGAGGGAAGCCCTGTCAAGCAACCACATAAGCCTGCAAAAGAACGTGTGTTTACTGAGGTTAATGAGTCACCTGACTTGGCCGCCGTAATCCCTGAATTCCTTCTAGAAGGTCTGTGACGTCACAGGACGGTGACGTAAAGACTAAGATCAGCGCGTAGATTATAAAAGGGACCGTTTTAGCTGTTACCAGAGATACGGATTATTGTGTTATTCAAAAGTGAACTTATGCTTTTTATTGAACTTATGCATTGTTTAAGTTGTATTGTGAAACTGTTGTGAAGTTGTCCAATCAAACCAACCTATCTCATTGTGATTTACTATTGGCTAGCAAAGCGCTAGACCTCCTTGAGTGTGAATAAGGGGAAGAATCAGAGACCGAGGAGCAAACTGATTAGACTTGTTCAAGGCTGACAGTGAAGTGAGACTGTTAGTAGGATCAGGTATCGTGGAGTGAAACTTGTGGCTGGCTGTTGTCAGATAATTGTTGAAGCGGCATAAGTGAGATCTCTCACATTGGTAGCAGCGGTGGGATACGATCCTTAATCATTGATTGAAGGATTTGCTATCAAAGAAGTTGTTCGTCTAAACCAGATACAAGGACTCTTAGCAGAAGAGGTCCTTGGTTTAAGTTGTTTTATCGGAGTCGCTTACTCTCAGTAACGATTGTTGGGTTTTGATTGATTTCCGTGTAGAACGCACGAAAAATCCACCGGAGACAGATATTGGTTTCGTGCATGTCACGCGGAAAAAGACTCAAGACATTAAGAAGTTACACCACAGAGCCAATATCACAAGAAATACGGCCAATGGGGAACTTCTTGGAGCAGATGGTAGCGATTGAGCGGAGCCGTGTTGATAGAGAACACGAGCAACGTGAGAAAGAGGCTACTCTCAGAAAAAGGGAGAAGGCCTATGCAGCTGAACAGAGAGACCTGGATCGTAAGGCTATGGCTGATCAACAAGACAGATTTGAGGCAATGATGGCAGGAGTGCAGGGGGCTCGTGAGAGAACTCCACCTCCTCCACCTCCACCTCGTTTGTCTCTCCAAAAATTTGATGAGAAGACAGACAACATGGCAGCGTTTCTGGACACATTCGAAGCCACAGCAACAGTGAGCGAGTGGCCAGTTGGATTATGGTCCATCCACTTGAGAGGCTCCTGTCGGGAACAGGGCTGATAGCAGTATCAGCGCTCACAGCAGCTCAACAAGCTGACTACAAGCCAGTGAAGAAGGCCCTCTGTTCGGTGTACCAGATTTAGACGGAAACGCATCGGAAGAAAGTTTTTGATCAGAGCTTCAATGCAGATAACCCAGATCAGTGGTTGAGAGAATACCACCAGAACTTTGATCAGTGGTTAGATTCCGACCCCATAAAGAGCACAAGAGAGATAGTGCTTATAGAGCTAGTGTTGTCAAAACTCCCAAACTGGCTGGAAAAACAGATGAGGAACCTTAACCCTCAATCCTACGAAGATCTTTGTGAAGCCATTATTCGTCACCTGGGGAATCAGAAGCCCAGAGGGGACAAGAACGAAAGGGGACACAAGGAACAGTACCAGTCACGAACAAAGACATGGGGCAAAGAAAGATCTTTCGAGCCCAGAAGGAGTGACAGTTACAGAGACAACGAGAAGCCGCTTTATGTGAAGAAAGACATGAAGGAGGTACAGTGCTTCCGTTGTGGGAAGAAGGGACACTTCCAAAGAGAGTGTAGGGTGAGAGTACCCTTTATCAAGGCAGAAGATGCCAAGTGTGGCATGGTACTACCTAAGCGACCAGTGAAGATGCCAGAGTGGACAAAGACCCTGAAAATAAATGGGAAAGAAGTCCGAGCACTCTTAGACACTGGCTGTACGAAGAGTATAGTCCACCCAAAGTGTGTTAGGGATGAAGACTACCTGGGATGGAGCATTCCATACAGTACAGCATCAAATAAAAGAACGTGGTTCCTGGCTGCCAGCGTGACCCTGGAGTTGGAGGGAAAAACCATGAGTATGGCAGTAGGAGTGTCCAAGCACATAAATGAAGAGATGCTTATGGGCAGGGACATTCCCCACTTTCACCACTTCCTGAAGAAAGTCCTTGAGGAAGGACATGAGCAGACAGAAGAAAACATCTCCTCAACTACCACACCCACTGAAATAGGAATGGTAGTGACGAGCTCAACAGAAGAGGCAAGACATCCTTGCAGAGAAAGCAGACCTGCAACAACAGCTGGATTGAGCAGTGGTGTCAACCTTTGACCCACCTGAAGAAGATAGTGAGACGGAGAGTGAAGCCATGGCGCCAGCAGACGTGGAGGAGATGTTGAGTGACCAGACTGTGGCAGAGCTAGATGACCAGACACCTGAAACTGATGAACCCCAGGGTGCAGACATAGAGGATGTCATCTCTCCAGAAGAGTTGGGCAGGGCCCAGAGGTACGACAGTACGTTAAAGGTCATAAGGGAGAAAGTAGGAGAGAAGCGAACGGAATACTTTTGGGAGAAGGGAATACTAAGAAGAAAGCCTTACAATACCATTGGCAAGACCTTAATTATTCTACCCCAAGTAATGAGAGTTAAGGCTTTAACAATGGCACACAATCTGCCGATAGCCGGACATTTCGGGAAGGAACGAACATTACAAGCTCTCAGAGAGAGGTTAGACTGGCCGGGTATTGCTAAAGATGTAAGCGAGATGTGTAAGTTGTGTAATATCTGTCAGAAGAGTGAACCCACCCAACTAACCAAAGCCCCTCTCTACCCATTACCAATTATTCAAGAGCCATTTAAGAGAATAGCCATGGATGTTTTTGGACCTTTGGTTAGAACTAAAGCGGGAAATCGATTCATCCTAGTGATAATGGACTACACGTCCAAGTGGCCATAGGCATACGCCCTCAAGAATGTGACCTCAGAAAGCGTGATCAAATGCTTAATTGATATGACAGTGAGAGTATGAATACATGAGGAAGTCCTAACGGACCTTGGTTCAAATTTTATCTCGAAAACCATGAAGGCAAACTGTGATAACATGGGGATTAAACAGATCCAAACGTCCCCATATCATCCTCAAACAGACGGGATGGTTGAGAGGTTCAACTCTACCCTTAAGAACTTATTAAGAATGTTGACCCAGAACCCCAAGATACAATGGGATGATTGCCTACCATATATGTTGTGGGCATACAGGGGAACCACACATAAGACCACAGGTTTTTCTCCTTATCAAATGTTGTTTGGTAGACAAATGAGAATGCCCCTGGACCAGATGGTCAGATTTTGGAAGGGAAAAGAGGATCAAGGCCAAAACACAAGCATTGAATTTGTTGAGACCCTGAAAGCTAACATAGAGTTAGTACGAGAACTAGCCTATGAGAGAGAAAAGAAACAGAAACAAAGTCAGAAACACTACCATGATAAGAAGGCCGTGGAGAGAGTGTTTGCTGTGGGGGATTATGTCCTAGTATTCTGACCAATAAGAAAAACCAAGTTAGAGAATCAGTGGCAAGGCCCGTTCATTATTACCAAAAAGGTGACGGAAGTGACTTACCAGGTACACCTTGGCACTACGGGGAAGAGGTTTAGAGTATTCCATGTCAATTGCATGAGGCAATGGACCTCCCCAGCCCCGGCTGCCTTCATGTCCCTGGACGAAGAAGACTTTGAAGAGAAAGGTGAAGAGGAAAGCCACTTGACAGCCCCTCAAATTAGTCAATTGAGAGACCTGCGGAGAGAGTTTGCAGAGGTGATCCAGGATGTGCCTGGAAAAACAGATTTGGTGTGTCATGAAATTCCAACCAAGGATGTCCCACTTATCAGATTACCACCTTATAGGCTGGCCCACCACTCACAAGAATTCTTAAGAAAGGAGATAAGTACCCTGCTAGAACAAGGGATAATCCAACCATCCAAGAGTCCATGGGCAGCACCGATAGTGTCGGTGGCAAAGAAAGACGGGTCCCAACGCATGTGTATGGATTATAGAAAGCTTAATGCCATCACCATCGGTGACCCGTACCCATTACCCCACATAGAAGAGCTAATAAATGGGATTGGTGCGTCCAAGTATATCACCACGTTGGACTTAACCAAAGGGTATTACCAGGTACCGGTAGCCCCCAATCACAGAGAGAAGACAGCCTTCATTACACCATACGGAAAATACCAGTTTTGTACCATGCCATTTGGGCTAGTGTCGGCTCCGTCAACGTTCCAGCGACTGATGGATCAGATACTCCATGGGCTGCACCAGTTTACGGTGGCCTATCTGGATGATATCTTGATCCACAGTGCAACATGGGAGGAGCATGTGGGACACTTGAAACAAGTTTTTGAGAGGTTAAGAGCAGCTGGACTCCGAGTGAAGCAAAAGAAATGCCATTTTGCCCAGAACAAATGTGTGTATCTGGGGCATGTAGTGGGAGGAGGCTTGGTAGCACCCATGGAGTGTAAGATTTTAGTGGTGAAGGAGTTTACTCAACCCAGAACGAAGAAGCAGGTAAGGTCATTCTTGCGGTTGTGCGGATACTACAGGAAGTTTGTCCTGAACTTCTCCACCATTGCCAGCCCCCTGTCTGATCTTACAAAGAAAGACCAACCAAAAACAGTAAGATGGACCTCAAGGTGTGAAGAGGCCTTTAAGTCACTAAAAGAAGCCCTATCTAAGGCTCCTGTGTTAATCACCCCGAACTGGTCAAGACCCTTTGTGCTGCAGACCGACGTGTATGGCACGGGTCTAGGCTTTGTACTCAGTCAGGTGGATGAGAAGGGCGAGGAACACCCCATAGCCTTTGGATCCAAGAAACTATTGCCGAGGGAGTGTGACTACTCCGCAATTGAGAGAGAAGCCTTGGCCATTGTAAAGGGTATTCAACATTACAGAACCTACCTGGAAGGGACGCTGTTTAAAGTGGAGACGGACCACAACCCCCTTACCCACCTCTCTACCCTCAAGGACAGCCATGATCGGTTTGCAAGATGGGCCTTGGCTTTGCAACCCTTTGATTTTACAGTGGTTCACAGAAGTGGGCATGCTAATGCAAACGCTGATGGCCTTTCCAGAGATCAGGGATCTCTTCATAAGGAGGAAGGAATGTCAGAGATGAGCACTCTGACTGCACAAGAAGAAGAACAATCGAATGTTGTAAACATGGCATGTGACCAAGTAAAGACATTCCCCATTGGAAGTGATGAATGCAAGGACGAGGGAAGCCCTGTCAAGCAACCACATAAGCCTGCAAAAGAACGTGTGTTTACTGAGGTTAATGAGTCACCTGACTTGGCAGCAGTAATCCCTGAATTCCTTCTAGAAGGTCTGTGAAATCACAGGACGGTGACGTAAAGTTTAAGATCAGCGTGTAAATTATAAAAAAGGGACCGTTTTTAGCTGTTACCAGAGATACGGATTATTGTGTTATTCATAAGTGAACTTATGCTTTTTATTGAACTTATGCATTGTTTAAGTTGTATTGTGAAACTGTTGTGAAGATGTCCAATCAAACGAACCTATCTCATTGTGATTTACTATTGGCTAGCAAAGCGCTAGACCTCCTTGAGTGTGAATAGGGGAAGAATCAGAGACCGAGGAGCAAACTGATTAGACTTGTTCAAGGCTGACAGTGAAGTGAGACTGTTAGTAGGATCAGGTATCGTGGAGTGAAACTTGTGGCTGGCTGTTGACAGATAATTGTTGAAGCGGCATAAGTGAGATCTCTCACAGCCATAATGCCGAAGAGGAAGGAATTGACGCTGTTGAGTGGGAACGCTGTGGACGTGGACGTCGGTGTCACCAATGTAGGGAAGTCTCTGTTTAGGATTCCCTGCGAGGTTCTGTGTCACCGTTGTATCTCTTCTAACTGATAGAGAAAGATAATTGAAACTTCATGAGAAAGACAGAGAGTATCAATACAACAGAACAAAAGGTGATCATCAATTCGAATATTTATTATTAAAAGTCAAGGGAGTTATGTCCCGATTACTGTTCCGTAATTGTCCCGATTACTGTTCCGTAATTGTACCGCCGCAATATAATGTTTTATTCTACCAAGAAACCCCCCAAAAATCCACTTATATATCTGGGTAGGCACTATCCATAACTCAGAAACAGCCACATCTGGGAACACCCCACATTTTCCCCAATATTGATGATTTACTTTGAATTATGTACATGCAGTGTACATGTACATGCTGCACATGTGCAATGACTGAAAACAACATGAACAATAAAAAAATGGGAAAAAATGATGGTATTTGCCTCAGTGATTCATGTCTCATCGAAGCTGCAGTGTCATGCCATTTCTTCACAAGAAGATTTTTTTTGAGACCGCGTGATACACATGACTTGATTGTGCAATGTGCGGGTCCCTGGTAGACAGACATTCTCAGATGTGGGGTGCGCGGATGAAGGGAGTTTAAGCATATTATATGTTCATGTGATTTGCATGGGACATTGCAGTATAAAATCAGTGACATGTTGGAAACTTTGATAAGATGTAGCTCTGGTGCAGTGGTCTTAATCTTCTCAATTTTTTGGTACCTCTGACAAGTGGATATCTAAAAATACAATAAAATGACTGTAGTTTCATGAGGCAACATTTTGATCAATTACATGTTATGAGTAAACCAGGATTTGAACAATTCACAGATTGCCCACACTAATACTGGTCCACACATCGAGCAGGCAACTCATAGACTGTCCACACAAACCATGGATCCAAGGGGAACTTATCAACTGTCTGCTCAAAACATGTATGTTTGGAAACTATAGACTGCGTCAATACAACAGATGATCCACACTTCGTACTTAGAGCTTACTATACTAGGCCAATGACAATTGAAATAATGTAAGAGAGGCATTAAATAGAGGAATACCAATACCATGTATAAACAGCAACCACCGGTCATGTACTTTGGATCCAGTGGCTCCCTACTTGCTGCTGTCTGGGTGGACATGAGGAGTATATACTTCTTGTCTACCATTCATGTGGCAGAGCCTCCACTTGGGTCAACATGCACTGTGGAGAGGCACACACTGGTGCCCAGGAAGACAAGCCTTACCCTCCCTGCTGACATGATTACTAGTGCTACATGAGGGGAGTAGACCGCAATGACCAAATAGAGCAGTGGTGCAAACATAGGGAAGCGTAGTGCGAAGTGGTGGAAGCATGTCTTTTATTAGTCTGCCATTTTGAGCAGCTTCATTGGAGGTGCATGTTAGGCCAGCTGAGCATGCACAAGTGTTTGCTAAAAGAGACTACCTCACCTTTGGCCTTGCGCTTCCTGTTCAACTCATAGACAAATTTCATCCTGGAGGTGCCCAGGATGTCCTCAGCGTGATGAGTATGCTTAGCATACCAGACCAAACTATGACCTTGACCACTATCCTCATACAGTGGTCAAGGCCAATAATTGTGTTGTGGGTGAGGGTACAAGGTGAAGGAAGCAGGTACAAGGTGAAGGAAGCAGCTTCACAGTGTGGTGTTAGACATGAGTCATGGACATTGTGCTCTACCTGCCAAGTTCACCTGTGCATAGATATGAACACACGTGCTTTGAGAAGTACAACAAGCATGTGGATTACTGCCGGTGACTACCTCACCCATGCCTTTTTTGGTTGTATATAATTATGAACTTTTAATTTGTGTGTTGTACTATGTGCATATGTGTATGGCAGCACACGTGCATAGAGGTGTAACACTACCAACCTGCCACCATTTGTGTACTGATGACATGCGGTTTGTGCATAGCATAATCATCCACAGAGCAGTGTTTGTCTTTGTCTGTAACATCCTTTGTGTCGGTTTCTATGATGTGAATATCTGCTTGCTTGTTATTAAGTACATGAGTGTTTTGTGTTGTCAGGCTAAATCCCAGTCGTGCATAAATGTAATTTTTAGCATATTGTTAATTCAGTTTTACAAAATACATTCATAAATATCAAACAGTAGAATCTAGTGTGGTTTGTGTAGAAAATACATCTATTTATTAATTACAAATAATTATTATATCTTTCCAAAAAAGCAATGAAGTACCTTGCAACTTAGTTTATGAAAAAGGCCCTGCTTTGAGAACCATTTTGTTGTAGCAATGACAAGACATGGACAGCTGCATGCAGTGACAAGCCATGGATAGTTGCAGTGCAACACAAGCCATGGACAGCTGCAGTGTAGTGACTGAGATATCCATGGGTCCCCACAAATCATTTGTCAAGCTGGGCCACTTATTATATCAGTAAACAACAAAATGGACACTTAGAACTGAGCAACTACATAACAGCGAGGGTACAGAGCATATGCATAATATGAAAACCCTGATTGTTATTTGTTTGTCTACTGTTTCAGCAACTGTGTGCATGAGAGCTAGAGAATTAGCTCCCCAACCTTCAGGAGTTCTGGCAGAGCACACCTTGGACAGTGTAGTTTGAGGTCATCATACATATGCACGGAGATTTGGTGACCATATGATGGAGAAAGATCAAGTGTGGAGAGACAGGAGGGTGGGATTTGTGTGAGAGATGGCCGAGCTTAATAAAATACATCTCAACATCAACAGCTAAGTAGACACTTAACTAAAAACAGGTATACTTAGTAAAACATATAGATCCCAGCTAATCAACCAGCTCTTACGATATTACAACATTATGTATTGATTACATTATGTATTGATCTATCACTATTTACAACTCTAAATATCCTTTGCCATAGTCATCCAATAATAGTCCTTTATAAGACGTGCCAAGGTATGCTTCCGACCTTGATGTGCACCATTGATGTCATCGGCGTCACGCAAAACTTTCTGCTGCTTATCAATTAAGAATAGGACCAAGCATTTAACCTTCTCATTGGGATGTTTTTTGGCTGGTTGTGTGTAGAACATTCTTTCACCTATAGACAAAATAACCATGACAAGTTGTGTCATATACATTATGCATAGACCTTTATAGCAAGATACCTGAAATTTGTTGGCCACTTGAAACAAATCTGCCAAGTTCTATGAAATCATGTGTCCAAAACAAACATCAGTAAAGCAATGGTTTATGTAGGCCTAATTAGTTGTGGAGAATATAGACCACGTATGGGAGGCTTATGAAATAACTGGCATTGATCAATTTATGTCCACATGACAATCATAATTTGAACCAGTAAAGCTGTGGAAAAATGCCACAAGCAGGTGGTGAATTATTTACATACCAATGACAATAAAACTGATGCTACTCTTCCAATACCACTGCTTTCTCTAACCACTGTGTCACAGCTAAATATATATGCACCATTGTGTAAATAGTACTCGACCTTCCGCAGGACGCAGGAACGCACGTGGGTCTTTCTCTGTTCGCACCATGACCGACCTTAAAATTCAAATATCAACCTTTTATATCTGAGGGATAGTATGATAGTTTGTTAGATCAACAGCGTGGGTAAATGGAATTATTGGTATTTACTTATCTGTAGATATCTGCCCACCAGCAATGGCTTAGCTACGCGAATAATAAATAATAACAATGATTTTACAGTACACTCATTTGTGATGCATATAATGATTGAGTCAGAAAAGATGGACGTATGTACTGAAGGAATGCAAATAAGTTCTACAGGCACCCAAGATTAATTTATTAGTAAATTATTTGAAGTTGGGAGGATTTGGAGTTGACATACAGCTGCTGCATGGACATGAGAAGTGGAAAGTACATGTACTTTTTGCATCAAAGTTTGAGATGAAGTGTGCCCATAAGAATACTTTGAGGTCTTTCTTGATAACTGTACAAGGATTGATTAATGTTTATAGGTGGAAGGGCATTCCAGAGACGAGGAAGTCTGTTGAAGTACCAATGTCTGGACTGGTTCGTGAGTGATCTTGCATGGCATAGCTTTTGATGAGCTAGAAGATTTGTTTGAGCTCTTAAGGAAGGAAACATAGTTTTTTATATTAAAGTTTGGTGTGGTGATCTTGATTGATTTGATAAAAAACAGGATGTCCTGGAGTTCAAATACCATCATTAGGGGAATAATATGAAGATGTATTAGGCGAGATTTATAATCTCCATCTGGGTATCCAAGAATAAATCGTGTCGCTCTCCTTTGAATTGTCTCTAATAAGATGGTGTGCTTTGTCTTTTGTGGATGCCAAATTTGAGAGCAGTACATGATCTGTGACCTAACCAAGGTTAAATATAGTTGTTTCAGAGTAGAGGCAGAGTTATCACTACTGAAGGTACGTTTGAGTAGGCCTAGATGCTTATAGGCTTTAGCAGTAATGTGGTGGTAATGAATTTCCTATGAGAGATCACTAGATAATATTACTCCTAGGTCTCTATGGAAGGGTTTGGATATGATCTCCTGATCACTGATTTGGTACTTTGAGTTAGACTTGCTATATGCAGCAGTTGAGAAATGAACATGGACACATTTTTCCTTGTTGAGTTTGAGATTCCATTTGGAACACCAATCACTTAAAGGAGTTCAAGTCTTCTTGTACAAGGTCACGATCTGCAGAGCAATGGACTGGTTTAAAACATTTGGTGTCATCAGCAAATATAAGGGTTGTGGAGAATTTGATGCATTGGGGTAGCTAGATCATTGATGTAAATGAGAAAGAGTAGTGCCCCCAGGATGCTGCCCTGGGGCACTCCGTAGCACTGACAGATTGTCAGATAGAACATTGTTGATGGATACACAATGGGTCCTAGATGTTAGGTACGATCTTAGCTACTTCCATAAGGCTCCTGTGATACCAATGGTGTATAGCTTAAAAAGAAGCTCACCATGGTATATACTGTCGAAGGCCTTTGAGAAGTCGAGGTAAATGGCATCAATGCTGGATTTGGTGCTGATGTTTGAATAAACTATATTGATGAAAATTAGAAGTTGTTGGAGAGTAGATCGGTTTTTCAGGAATCCAAACTGGGCAGTGGATATAGACGTGGTGACAAAGTTGATGATTTTGTCGTAGACCAGATGCTCAAGAACTTTAGAAATGCAGCAGAGAAGGGATATAGGTCTAGTTCTTGACCAGTGATTTGTCGCCTGCTTTGTGTATTGGAACTATCTGATGCATATCCCATTCCAGAGGAATTTGGTGGTAATACAAACTTGGGCAGAATAGATGATGAATTGGTAGGTATAGAGCTGCAGCAGGTATAGAGCTGCAGCACAATATTTCAATACATGTGGGCCTATGCCATCAATTCCTTTACTTTTGTTTTGGTCAAGTGAACAAAGAGCATTAAATATTTCCGTTTCTGTGATGGAGATATTGGAAAGCGTTTCATTAGGAGCAGTTATGTAATCTGTTGGAGGAAGAGTATAAGTACTCCTTGTAAAGACTGAATTAAAGTAATCGTTCAATATAGAGACTTTGTCATGGTCTGAGGCAGCTGTTGTTGAACCCATAATTATGACGCTCTGCTGGTATCTGGCACGATGATGTAATACTGTTAATATACCTGTAAATTCTAGCAGAGTTTTTTTGCACAGTGCTCTTTTACAAGAGTAGATTCGAATGTTCTTTTGGCCTCAGACATCATGGTCTGAAGATTTTCAGTAATGAATACAAGCTTTCTATGGTTACGGGCAGAGGGAACTCTCTTAAATTTCTTCCTTACTGAATGAGTACAGTTAAGTGCATACTTAACTTCAGGAATGAACCATTTTGGTCGTTGATGTGTTTTTAACGTGACTTTAGGGATAAATAGGGACATAGCCTTGATGATAGTTTATCTCAATGATAGCCAAGCAGATTCAACATCTTGGAGAGAAAAAATATTATCAAAATTGAAGTATAGCAGGTAGTTGTTGATGCCGTCAAAATCAGCTTTAGAATAGTTGTACACTTGGATATTTTGGGTAGAGACAGTGTCTCGAGAATGAGACAAAAGAGAGTAAAAGACTAGATGATGATCAGAGGAGATGCATAGATCATGAGTAGAGGTGACTGTAGGAGTGGTAATTAGAACATTGTTGGTTAGCACTAGGTCCAGGATATTACCTTTTGCATGAGTAGGACTAGATATCATTTGAGTTAAGTGGTAATCAAAAATCAAATCACAGAACAGGGGAGGATATGTGGATGGCGAGGTAAGAGATTCCCAGTTGATATCTGGAAAATTGAGGTCGCCCATGATTACTAGATTCTTTTGAGCAGAAATTGTCAGAATAGAGTAGTGTAGTATTCATAAGAGGAGTTTGGAGGTGCATAAACGAGTACTAAGTAGATGTGAGGTCCTGAGTTTATCTCAATAGTAATAATTTTTAGTTCAGGAGGGACTGAATGTTGTTTAACTAGAATCCAAGATTCAATAGCGATCAATACTCCTCCCCTTCTTGACTGTCTGTCTTTTTGGTAAATGTTAAAATTGGTTGGCAAGATTTCTTTATAAAATACAGAGTTAGATAACCAGGTTTCCGTAATTGTTATAGTGAGATGAGTAAACAAATGATTGAAATGCTGTTAACTTGTTGACTAAACTGCGAGAATTCCAAAGGCATATAGCTACTAGAAACTTGTCCTAGTCAATTTGAACTGGTGATAGGAGTAAACTGGATGAGTTGTGGGGCAAGTTGTGGGACAGGGTTGAGAGGTTTTGAAGCTACATGGTTAGGATCGGGGATGTCGTTCGATGAGCAGATAATTTCAGGTAAGGAGGTGTTGTCATTTTCCATGTGAACACCGACATCTGAGACAACCTGGTTAACTGAAAGGGCTTGGCCTTCAGATAGGATCTTGCTATCAGTCAATTGTACACTTTCATGTGATATGAACTGATGAGAGGAGAAGGGTTGAAATGAGGCTGGTTTGGCACTTGAGAAAGTGGGGGCTAGGGATTGTTCAATTGATCCCATGCTGATTTTCTTCGGGTTCAAACTTTTCATTTACAACTTTCCGATGTAATATGTTTTTCACAAAGATTTCTTGATTACAAATCTTAATTACCTTTCTGTCTACTCCTGAAGTGATCAATGTCCATCTTTTTCTTAAGAGCAACGCCTCGGCCTTTCTTTCTTCAAGGCTGAGGTCCCTCCTCAGTTTCACTGGATAAGTAAGTTTACAGCTCAATGCTATCAGGTTGTAGATATCAACAGTATTGATCATTTTCACAAGGATAGGACGAGGTTTCCTCCCATTTGTGAACTTCCCGAGGCGATGACAATCTCTGATTGAGTATCTGTTGATAGATTCTATCACTGAAGATAGAGTAGACATCACACTGTTAAAGTCTGTGTTAAACCTTTCCAGTCTTGGAGTATTTGTCGAACACTCTTTAATTCCAAACAAGACAAGATTAATAAACTTTTTGTCAGACTCACGGGTGGTAGGTAGCCTTGTACGCTTCACTACTGGCTCATGGTTAGCATGTTGAAGTTCTGGAAAGCCAGATGAGTCCCCACAGACTACTGAGGCATAGTTGCTGGAGCCTCTGAAGACATGGGTAGTACTCATTTTTGCCATGATTTCACGCATGTCACAGCTAAGTTTGGCTAAGTTTGGCAACCACATCCCTTAAAGGACTTAACTCCAACTCCTGCTTTTCTAACCTGCACTGAGTACAGTAAAAGGGACAATCAGACTTGCATACAGAAATTAAAGCTTCTCTGGACAGGCCAGCACACCCTCTGTGCAACCACGTGGCACAGATATACCATGGCATTGGATTGAGTGGCCTTTTTTCTTTCCTGTCATCTGCAATCTTCTCATCACAGATAGGACATATATAAACTTCACTTTTGCTAGGTTTTTTTAAATTAATTTTTTTTAAATTAATTAATTTTTTATAAAATTTTATGCAAATACATGTACAGTGTAATGCAATTGGTACACAATAGCAATATCGTGTGTGAACCCATAATTAATGTGGTACAATAAAGTAACAACAAAAGTATCTAGTATGAGTTAGACAACAAATCTACGTTTAAAGGGGGGGGGGAAGGCTACTACTAGCACAGGCTTGGCTCACTTCAAGTCTGTTCCAAGCCACAATACTGCTTGGTACAAATGAGTGGTAGAGGTGATTAGTACCAGCAAATGGTTGCAAAATAGTATCAGTTCTTGCAAGCCTTCCTGAGTATGCTGAGTGGAACTCAAAAACATGTTCGCAGAGTCCATGTACAATTTTATAAATGGTTGCAAGTTTGAGGTTCAGTCTCCTTTCATTCAGTTTCGGAATATGAACAATGTTTAGAAGTTCCTCATAACTCAAGTCCCACCAATGAGTTACCATGGGGGGAGTAGACCATTTTGTGGGTAAAAAAAAAAAATGTGTCATAACTATTGAATGCTTAATCCATTTCCAAAGATAATCGTCTCAAAATGTAGCTCATTCTAGGTGCTTTCCAATGACATTAGAATGATGGCGTTGCAATAAACTAGGACTGAAACATGGGGAAAACCACAAAGGTCATTTAAAATGTTTAGATGCGCTCCTGTACCCAAACCGCAGGTCTTCAACACTTGCTATTTATGGTGATATTAGAGTGATCACAGATACGTCTTTTGAACAGTTTGTTTTATTTATTTATTTTTATTCCCCCCCAACACCCCCAATTTCATTTTTATGTCAGACTGACTTATCTCATCAGAAAATGACTGGATTGGTTATAAATATGTACAAAACAAGGAGTAATGCAAGAGCTTTCATAATATATAAAAATTATTTACTACAGACAAAAATTGAATGAGTTACACGGTATCATGTGATGTCACTACATTAAAATTACATTTCATAATAAATGAGTTTGAAAAGTACAACAATAAAATAACATGAAAATATTGATGAAAGAGTTATTTTATGATAAATTGAGTATACGAATTTCAGTTTGGGATTCAGCACTGTAAGTACAAGCATCATCATCACCCCAAACACCAAGAGACGCCAAAGTCCTCCATGGGGTAGAGCTCTCTCAATCAAACCCTCCAGGTTCATAAGTTCCTCCCTCGACATTTATAAGTTCACTCTCATATTTCAACCTAGCAATTCTCTGTTTATGCCTCCTTTCCTTCTCCCACTGAGAATCATATAGCTTAGACTTATAAAGCCTTGAGCTATCATCACTTGCAAGCACTCGGGCACAGAATGGACTAGGCTGTGCTTGCCCTAGTTGTTCAAATATGGGCAGTAGCGAGCAACTACCCTCATTGAACGTAAGCACAGCCAGGTGAATAGCCACCTGTACCGAGGTGGGAGAACAAAAGTCAACTTTGCTACAACGGTTCCAAATGAGTGCATTGAAGGACTCATTTTGGTTCTGTGTAGCACCATGCACACAACGAGCTAGAAGGACACATTCACAAAATGTGCCCCACTCGATTTTTACGATCGGTGCGAGATCAGGGTGTGTGAGTGGTACTTTGTCAGGCATATTATCCAAATTGTCCTCAAGTACAGCACGATTATACCAACACCAGGTACCTGGGTCAGTAGGGCAGTAATCATGCTATGGATGACCGTCATGTGAGCACGAGTGATAAAAAGAAGCCCAGCAGGCACGCACCATCTCATCTAAATTGCCGACATTGCGCCTAATATTATTTCCATAATATTTCTGAAACTTACATATCAACGCATCAGTAAGACGCCCTCTAAGAGCAGGCAGATCTTTCAGCTTAGCTTCAGCAGAACGCAAAACACCCAATTTTGTATCGACTTCATGCTGCAACTCAGAGATTTCACCAGAGTCCTCAAGAGTACCCCCTTGTGAACGTCGCTGAAAACCCCTTTGGGAGCCCCCTCTAGAACTCCGACTACGTCTCTGTGCAGCTAGCTTGCTTTTAGCTGTTGCAAGTTCATCTTTGGCAGCTTTTATAGCTGCCCTAGCGTCTTTCAGAAGGGGTGCAAATCGGGTCCTTGGCTTACGAAGGTGCGTGCCTACAGGCTTCTGAACATGTCCCACACACTCGTGTTTTACAATCTGGATTTCTCCATAAACCCTTTCAGCATTCAACGTCCTAACAGTTTTGGTGTCGCCATCACTGATGACCGTTTTATACCTAAGGTTGTACTTCGAAATAGACCTCGAAAAGAGTTTCCTAGCACAGGCGACCTCCATTGCTGGAGACGAACCTGTATGTGTAAGGGTGCAGTGATCCTTATGCCCCTCATACCACTGCTCATACTCGGGACCCTCTTCAGGCCCTTTGTATAATTTGCACAGTGCTTACTAAGTAACTCCGTATCGAGGACTTCCCCCGTTACCCAGGACATGACAACACCAACACCATACAACGCAGTGAAACCACGTTTGGACCAAGTACCGTCATAAGTGACGGTAATGTCCAAAAGCTCACTGGGGCCGACATTGTACTCAGCACGTAAACGTGCCACAGCACCTAATTGATTTTGACGGACACTCTCACCCAGAACACAACAGATATGCTGGGTGTGTTCTGAGTAAGAGTTGCCAGTCACTGGAGTGGGCAAATCTAGAGCTGCAGACAATGTGGCAAGTCCTGTCCTCCCCTTTCCCATCAACCTAGCTCCGAACACTGATTTTCTGTTCAAACACTTGGCCTCACTGCTGCATGGATCAGTAATGTTATACTTCCAGCTACACCCATTACAGTCCAGAGACAACATTGTGACTAACCCTCTTCGGTTACCTACACTTTCAGAAAGACTAACACTTGAATTGCAGGTTGGAAATCTCACAAAGTCAGCAATGTGGGACAAGGTAGAAATACTGACAATGTGATTGCCTGTACCCATACAATCTTCATCGAGTAGCTTGGCTTTACCAGCCCCACTAGCAACCTTTTCAATTTACGTTGACTAGCAGTCTGAGAGTGCATGGTAACAGGAACAGATTCCACAGAGGTTGAAACAGATTCCACAGCAGTCTGCCTCAAAATTGGAGCAGATTCCCTACGAATCTGCCCCAGTCTTGATGCAGACTCCCCAACAATCTGTCCCAAGATAGAAGCAGACTCTCCAGCAATCTGCCCCACTCTTGAAGCAGATTCACCAGCAATCTGTCCCAAGGTTGAAGCAGACTCCCTAGAAATCTGCCCCATGCTTGAAGCAGACTCTCCAGTAATCTGCCCCATGCTTGAAGCAGACTCCCCAGCAATCTGCCTCATGCTTGACACAGGCTCCCCAGCAGCCTGCCCCAAACCAACAAGTTCAGCGCTCGCATGCAAAAGGCCAGCCTCAACAACAGACTGACCTGTTCTAGCTGGTACTCGGGGAGGACCTACTACGGACTCGCTACTAGTCCGAACCGGAGGGTTTGACGGTGAAGAAGAGCCAGCATCACTCGTGTCTTCAGCTTCTATTCTCATCTTCTTCACCGGTCGTACCCCAGTGAAGACTTTAGGTCTCTTCTTCCGACGACAACTGCAACGCTGCATGATAGTAGCTTTAGAATCGCACTAGAATCACACAGAGGTTCGATCAAAGTTGGAAACTGAGAAAGAACAACGTGGCGTGCGCAGGAGCAGACCTTTATACCCCCCCTTTGCACGGAAATGACGGAATAGTACTGAGCGATATTTTAGCCAAGTTTCAAGTCTTGGCCATGAACGGTTATTATATTATGAACGATCCAACTTACTGCGTTTGTTCAGGCTTCTTCTTGTTCATCGCGCAGAGTTGTGCAATGAAATGGGAGGATAAAAAGTATCATAACTTAAGAATGATTGACAATAAAATGTTGAAACTTGAAATGCAGCTAGTTTAATAGTGAAGGTATAGAATGATGGGAAGGGGGGGAAAAAGAAAAAATTGAGAGAAAAAAGTGGAAAAATACTCTTCTACCGCCTTAAGTGCAAACTTCTGGACCAATTCTAATTTACTTATATCCTTCTGTATATATGGATCCCACAGTTGTGTAGCATACTCAAGGTGAGGACGAACAAGACACACGTACAACTGTTTGAGAGTGCAAGGAGATTAATTTTTGTAGAATTGTCTATACAAGAGTCCAAGAATCTTTTTAGCCTTGTTGCAGACTCTAGTGATATGGTGAGACCATGTTAAATTGTTATTAATCAAAATACCTAAATACTTAAACTCTTCTGTCTCCTCTAGTATTTCTCCATTAAGGTAGAGTGTTTGAGTATTCATAGATGATGATCTCTTTTTGGAGAGTAGCATTTCGCAGGATTCAATTGCAGAAAGTGGCCGGTTGACCACTCCTCAAGGGCTTCAATATCTGATTGCACAGCTAAAAGGTCATCAGGGTGCCGTAGAGGCTGGTAGAGAAGAACATCATCTGCATATAGGACGGTGTGGGATAAAGGTGACAATAAAATTTCAGAGATGTTGTTGAGGTAAATAGAGAAAAGTAGAGGTCCCAACACTGAGCCCTGAGGAACTCCAGAGGTAACTGCAACCTGAACAGAAAAGACACCATCCACTATAACTCTTTGTTTTCTCTGGGTTAGATAGCTAGTCAGCCACACCAACAGGTTTGCATGTATGCCAATATCCTTCATTTTGGTGCATGTGGAATGCTGTCGAAGGCTTTTTTGTAGTCGAGGAATACTGCACATATATCCTTACCAGACTCCAAGTATTTGAGCCATTCATGCACTGTCGTAATTAAAGCAGTCACTGCAGAGCGGCCAGACCTGTACCCCCATTGACTATCAGAAAGTGGACAATGCCTCTCCAGGTGGAAAGTTATGAGAGAGTGAATATGCTTCTCCAATACTTTACCCAAAATACAAAGTAGTGAAATGGTCGATAGTTACTACAATATTCTGAAAGAACTTCCATTTTGCAGTGCGTAGTTGCGTAGTTCATGAGTAACTTTATTTCCAATGATTTTATATTTCGAGAAGTTACCCAACAGCATATTGTGATGACGAAAATTATTAGAAGAACAGGGTACTGGAGTGGGATCAGCAGATGAATTATTATTATTATTACTTGCACTTTCAGTACTTTCAGCTGCACATTCTGCAGTAGGTAGTCATATTGAGGATTGCAGGAATGGTGGCTGCAACCATGACACATTATCCGCTCTCCCAGCTGATATAACTTTTCCACCCGAGATTTTCTACGCCCTGGATGTATCATCTGCTCTTCTTTGACGTAGCTCCTGACGAAGCTCATACTGAATCTTCCGTTCCTCTATAGTTAGATCAGGATAGACAAACACGTGATTCAAGGTCCTCAGTATCCTGCTCTTCTGCAGAAGCTCCCTTCTCTTCTCTTGGGTCAAGGTCACACGAAGTAGCTGTGTACCATCACTTCTTGGCTTTCCTACTCGTTTTCATACTATCTGTACTATCTTTATTATTATTATTATTATTATTATTATTATGGCTTTACAGAACAATGAATTTGGTGTGGTGTAGTGTGATGCATGACAGATCAATGTTAATATTGTTCTGGAGGTCTGCTAGCACTTGGCTAGCAGCCAAGTAGCTAAATGAATAGAGAAATAAGATAAACATGGATTTTAGAGGAGAGTTGAGAAATTAGGGGGAGATGGAACACTAGAACATTTGTAACAGGGACATAGGAAGTGATAGGTACAAGGGTTATGTGAATCGAAATTTGTGATGAATTGGACCAAAAGAATTGCTTTAATAGTACCGTGTTCAAAGATATACTTTGTTTGAGGTCAATTGAAGGTAAGGCATTCCACAGACGAAGAAGACGCCGGAAATAAAAGTTGCTCATGGACTTTGTTTTTGATATACAATGTTTGAGTTTGAGTGTTTTGGCAGCTCTTGTGGGTCCTTCAATGAGTGTTACATAATCTTTGATGTTGAAGCTATCAGTGGCTGACTCAGATGAGAAACTTTTGATAAAGAAGGTTATATCATTAATTTCTAAAATCATCATGAGTGGAAGAAGGTGGAGAGCTTGCAAGCGAGACTTGTAGTCTGAAATGTAGTCAGAAAGTATGAACTTTGTTGCACGCCTTTGAATTCTTTCCAGCATAAAAATATCTTGTATTTGTGTGGACGCCACACTTGTGAACAGTACATAAGTTGGGAGCGCACAAGAGATATGTACAAGAGTTTCCTTGCTTGTATTGACCCAGAGCTGATGTTGCGACGCAATAGACCTATAGTTCTATAGGTCTTCGAGCAGATGGTAACATAATGTTGTTTTTAGATTGGATGTCATAATTACTCCCAGGTCACGATGTGAATCTTTTCTCTGAATGACTTCACCATTAATGGAAGGAATGGATGTCATGGTGTCTCTTTTGTTACAGAAGCTAAGAAGCACAGATTTATCATCATTGAAGGGGAGATTCTAATGAGTGCTCCACAACTTGATGGCATCTATATCTTTTTGCAAGAGAATACTATCTTCTGGGGATCCAATATGTTTAAACATTTAGTGTCATCCGCGAAGAGCAGGATTTTGCTATGTTTGGTTAGAAGGGAGATCATTAATAAAGATCAGGAAGAGCAGAGGCCCAAGGATACTTCCCTGAGGTACTCCAGATAGTACAGGATAAGCTTCTGTGATATAGTGCCCGCAATTGAGACACACTGTTTCCTAGAGAACAGATATGCAGAGAACCATTCCAGAGACTTCTAGTGATGCCAATTCTCCACAATTTCAATAAAAGTTCATTATGAGGCACACTGTCAAATGCTTTCTTAAAATCCAAATACAAGCAATCAGTTTAGGTGTTTGATTCAAAGCCTTTGACAATAGGTTCCAGCATAGTCAACAGCTGCTGCATTGGCGAGTGTTTTGCTCGAAACCCATATTGACACGATGAGATAGATTTTGCCACAGTCATTTATCTTGTTGTATAGACTAGGCGTTCCATAACCTTAGATACGGATGACAGTACAGAAATAGGCCTATAATTGTTAAATTTTGATTTATCACCAGATTTGAAAGGTAATTGTGTGGGTCTTCCACTCCAATGGAAGTACATCTCAGAGAGAGACAGAGCAAAAAGGTGGAGTAGTGGTTTATAAAGGGCAAGAGCACACTTAGATAGGATATTTGGACCAATACCATCTGCTCCCATGGCTTTGTTAGAGATTAGAATTTCATAGACTTCCAAGGCATGCAGTTTAATTTCACTGAGAGTGGTAGATGGTGTTTCCAATTCATTGAGCGGTGGAAGGAGATAAGAGCTCCTTGAAAAAGCAGAGTGAAAATAGATATTGAATAAAGTGGCTATATATTTATCAGATGTCACAGTTGTGGAGTTCTGACCATGCAAGTGGGAATACCATTGGTTTTACTGGTTCTATGTAGGTATTTATAAATTCTTGAATCCTTGTTAAAAGCAAAATCATTGATTAACTTGGTCTCATATTCAGTCTTGGCAACTACTAAGTTGGCATGTAAGAGTTGTTCAGAAAGATGAATTCTATCAAGAAGAGACTTATTAGGTTTTCGCTTGTATCTTCTTCTCACTGTACGTAGGCAATTGATTTTGTGCTGTATATCTGGATTAAACCAAGGAGGACGTTGTCTGGACTTAAGTCTAACTTTGGGGATATAGAGTGGCAATGCATCCATAATGGCACCTTTGATGAAGCTCCAAACCTGTTCCAGATCAGTGGATAGATAGCAGGGATGGAAGTTTAATTCTAATAGAGACCTGGCTCTTTTGTAGTCTAATGTATTTAGGAATGTTTTTAGTTCCAGCCAAAATGGTAAGATTAATAGTGAAGGAGAGTATATATGTAATGATCAGAATGAATGGGCTGAGGTTGCTGAGTAAAGATCGATAGGTTTTGTATAGAATCTTTCATATTTGTAAGAGCAAGGTCCAGTATGTTTCCTTTTACGTGGGTTGGACCACTAACTAACTGGCAGAGATTGCTATCAAATATTAAATCACAAATTGCATTTGAGAATTTGGAATGACCATTTAGTGTTGACCAATCCACATCAGGAACATTGAAGTCACCCACAATAATTGTGAAGATGGAAGGATTGACTATCGAAAGAAGGTACTGAATAAGATGTAGGTGATAGCATTGGGTGGGCAGTATACAGTACATAGAGTAAATGGTTTCCTGGAATTGACACTAATTGTTACAACTTCTAGTTCTTGCAGAGATGGGATGACATAACTAGGTATATGATCTTTAACAGCCACCATGACTCCACCCCCCCTAGAATTCCTGTCCTTACGATATATTGTGTACCCAGAAGGTATAATTTCATTATCATAAATCTCATTAGAAAGCCAAGTTTCAGTAAAACAAAGATAAGAGAAATCAGAAGAGTAAACAAAGGATTGCAATTGATTTTTTAACTAGACTGCGAGCATTGAAGAGACAAACTTGGTAGGTTGGAGATAGTCAATCAGACTCATTAGAGTCGATGCAAGGAGGAGAAGGGTCAAGTGATTTGTGGGTCTCACGCCATGTAAAGGAACATTGTGGCATTCAGAACTATAATTCATTATGCTAGCTCTATTACACTCAGGGGAGTTGGGAGGTAGAATTGAGGCCTCAGGATCATGCTGGTCATCTGACAAAGGGATTGAATCGCTGAATAAATTTGTTTGAGAAATCCAGGTTACCATGCAGTTTATCATGCACATAGATGGAAGAATTTCTTACTCTGCGTGCAATACCTGATTGAATTAAAGACCATCTTTCCTTCATCAGGGCAGTGATCCTTGTGCTTTCTTCCTTTGACATGTCAGCTTTGATGTATAATGGGCGAGAGAGAAGTTTCCGTTTGGAAATAGTGCTTGTAACATCAGAGGATCTCAACAACTTCACCAGGACTGGTCTTGGGCGTTGACTATCTGGAGAATATTTCCCTAGCCGAAAAACATCTTTCACTGATTGACTATCAATAGACTGGTTGATGGTTGAGAGTACTTGAACTGAGGCTTTAAGATCGCTATCAGAACGTGACTGCCTTGAAGACCCTTTCTCACATTCATCTATTCCATAGATGACTAGATTGAGAAGAACCATGAATGATTGGTTGTTGAATCTCCTGAATGTGTGACGGATAATCAGAGGACAGGCCAGATGGCAATGTATCAGGTTCAGGATTCATTTGCTAATGCTGGGATGCAAAAGATTTTCTGACCGCTGAGGCATAGTTTACTGAACTGGAGCTAGAGTTTGAAGCTGTACTGGACTTGTCCGCTTGCTTCTTGAGGATGGTTAGTTCCTCTTGCACTGCTGATAGCTTGCTGGAAAAGTTGATGACCAGGTCTCTGAGAGAGTTTATTTCCAGTTCTTGCTTGTCAAGTCGGTACTGAGAGCAGTAAAATGGATCTTCTGACTTACATACTGACAGGCCAGCACACCGCCTGTGGAGCCATGTGGCACAGCTTCCATCACACTGCACCGGGTCTTGACCGGGCTTCTTGGTACCTTTAGAGAATCCAAAATAACCTCGTCACAAATGGGGCAATTGGTTTCGGCTGCATTTTTAGTCGACGATGATGACTGCATCTTTTTTTGGTTGATCTCTTCGCCATATTTTTTTAGATATCTGTCTCCCAGCAATGGGAGACAATGGCTTAGCTACGCATACTATCTTTTCTGTAGATATCGGTCTCCCAGCAATGGCGATTATGCAGTGACGTGGGCAAGGAAATAAGGGACAACGCATGCGCAGCGGTTGGTGCGAAGTGATGTCATGAAGGGTAGAGTCGAGTGATAAGCACGTGACAGAAAATAGGCTCCCAACAGAAAATAGTATCAAATAGTATCAGGACGTCATGAGCCGGCTTGAAGGGTAGAGTGGAGTGATAAGCACACAGAAAATAGTATCAGTACGTCATGAGCCAGTAGAGTCGAGTGATGAGCACGTGACAGAAAATAGGCTACCAACAGAAACAGACTACATGAGGAAGCGGAATGGCGTTGCCTACGTAGGAGAACATGAGGAAGCGGAATGGCGTTGCCTACGTAGGAGAACACCGCGGTTCAATTCCCGGTGGGTTTACTCTTGAAGCCACAGGTATGGATAAGGCCTAACTTAGAGCTGTGCAGCTGCTTTGCTGTGGTTTCTAGCTATATATAGTTTTCTCACAGCACTCCAGCGCTATTAATAACCACAATATTTGTATGCGGTGCAGCTGATATTGAAGATGTGCTTTGTTTGTATCTATAGCATCACTCGAGCTCTATTTATAACCACAAATATTGAAAATTTCTAGCTAGCCTAGCTATCTGCCTTTAGAAATTTAATAGCCAATCAAGTAAATCTTTTGTGGTGGACTTCCTTCTTTAGACCCAAACTAGACCAATGCAGCTGCTATAGCTACAGCTGCCATTTGTAGCTGTAGGTGGCTTTTTCATAGTGCTCTTGAATTCCTCAGTGCTGTTTTGAACATTTTTATATCAAGTAAGTTCGTATCTGTAGTTATAAACTGTGTAGCAACTGAATTAGCTTATCTATCTGAGGGTGCATCTCAGACATTTGTGTTCACAGAGGTTGTATGTAGATCATGGGTGGATATCCATTTAACTGCTTATTGGGCAGGTGAATATACAAAGTTTTATTTTTGATTAGATATTTAAAAACAAACAGTTTAGTTCAGTGTTGACCGAAATTGTTCCTTCTCTTCCGAACAAATACAAATGGATGTAAGCTCAAGTTTGCTCAACACATTGGCAGTTACACATGACAACATGCTTCAGATGTTTGTGTGGAAATAGGGGGAACTAGAGTTCATTTTATTTTTGCGGTGTTGAACGTATGATAAATACTTAGCTACTGATAGAAATATGGATAGATACACCATGCTGAGAAATACCAAGTTGTCTGTCCAACTCCTCTATAAGGACTCACCAATTATTGTAGTTATTGCTAATTACTAAAATTAATCCTCTCTTCCTCCATTACATCTTTGATTGCCGCACTGAATTCATTACCAGTTGGGTATTATTTGTTAGTTCTCCCTTGTGTACTCCAAGCCCAGAGAGCAGCTGCCTTACATGGTGTTTTGTTAGCTACATGCTGTACACATATAGATGCAGTGATGATAACTCTGTGCGATAGCTATTTTGTAGGAGGGAGTTAAATTAGATTGTTGCGGTTGAATTGCTAACCTTGATCGGTGAGATTATAACTTACTTGTTAGTGTGAATGCTTTGGATTTTGGTTGATAGCTCTTGATAGCCATGACAACCCTTTAGGTAGGATAACTTCAAAGGTTCTTGTTGTTGTTTATTGTTTTTGTTAGGTTTGTTGATTGCTTTTCTTCGGTTTGTTTTGTAGTGACCGCTATTAAAATGGAGAAATTTGGCATTCACATGTTCTTGTCTGGACTCTACGTACGCTGAATGTATACTTGATTAGTTCAGCATACATTTTTTAACTCGCAATAGTCAACATCTGCAATCGTTGACCTTGCACCCACATCAATTGAGCACATTTGCTAACTGTGGAACACGAGTGACTCCTACGATTTTGACCAGACTCTTTCCATGCACGCGCACATGGTATGTCCGGCTAGTACGACTAATGTTATCCTATAATGCACACTGTGCAGATAATATTGCTGCTGTGGCATGTTTTCATGTGGAGCGGGATACCCCTCTCTCTAAAGGAGCATACCATTATTGTCACATGGAATATGGTGAAGCATAGGAAGCGTAGTGGGACATAACAGATGGTAAGTCAGAGCCGAGGGTGTATAATGTAGCAGCCTACCGAGCATAGCAGTAGGTAAGTAGTTAGAATATATTGTGTAATATAGGCCTAACCCTTACTAGAAAATCCAGTTAAAAACAGGGTGGTTAGGAGAGTCGAGCTCAGAGAAGGCTTGTCATCAGTAGAAGCTCTTGCAACATATGTCAGTGCTAGGTTTCTACTAGGCCCTGGAAGAAGGGGGTGGGGGGTGGACGGGTTGGGGGGTGGACGGGTTGGGGGGTGGACGGGTTGGGGGGCAGTGCAACAAAATTCAGTATCGTTACAGTCCTGGTTTGCTTGTATGCTATACCGTAAAGTGCATACACCTTCCCTGTGGTTAGCTTTGTTCTGTGGTTTAGAATTAGCCTGGCTTCACACTGTGCTGTGGTCTAGGATTAGCCAGGCTACACACTTTGCTGTGGTCTAGGATTAGCCAAGCTACACTCTATGCTGTGGTCTGGGATTACCCAGGCTACACACTGTGCTGTGGTCTAGGATTAACCAGGCTACACTCTGTGCTGTGGTCTAGGATTAGCCAGGCTACACACTGTGCTGCAGCTACACTCTGTGCTGTGGTCTAGGATGTGCTGTGGTCTCAGACCAGGCTACACACTGTGCTGTGGTCTAGGATTAGCCAAACTACACTTCTGTCCTGTGGTCTGGGATTAGCCAAGCTACACTCTGTGCTGTGGTCTAGGATTAGCCAGGCTACACACTGTGGTCTAGGATTTGCCAGGCCCTACTCTGTGCTGTGGTGTAGGACCAGGCTACACACTGTGCTGTGGTCTAGGATTAGCCAGGCTACATACTAGGATTAGCCAGGCTACACACTGTGTGGTCTAGGATTAGCCAGACTACACTCTGTGCTGTGGTCTAGGATTAGCCAGTCACACACTGTGCTGTGGTCTGGGATTTGCCAGCTACACTATGTTGTGGTCTAGTATTAGCTAGGCTACACACTGTAGTCTACGATTTAGGATTAGCCAGATAACACTTGTGCTGTGGTCTGGGATTAGCCAAGCTACACACTGTGCTGTGGTCTAGGATTAGCCAGGCTACACTGTGCTGTGGTCTAGGATTAGCCAGGCTACACACTGTGGTGTAGGATTAGCCAGGCTACACTGTGCTGTGGTCTAGGACCAGGCTCCACACTGTGCTGTGGTCTAGGATTAGCCAAACTACACTTCTGTGCTGTGGTCTGAGATTAACCAAGCTACACTCTGCTGTGGTCAGGCTACACTCTGTGCTGTGGTCTAGGATTAGCCTGGCTACACACTGTGGTGTAAGATTAGCCAGGCTACACTCTGTGCTGTGGTCTAGGATTAGCCAAACTACACTTCTGTGCCTTGGTCTGGGATTAGCCAAGCTACACTCTGTGCTGTGGTCTAGGAATAGCCAGGCTATACACTGTGGTCTAGGATTAGCCAGGCTACACTCTGTGCTGTGGTGTGTACGACCAGGCTACACACTGTGCTGTGGTCTAGGATTAGCCAGGCTACATACTAGGATTAGCCAGGCTACATACTAGGATTAGCCAGGCTACATACTAGGATTAGCCAGGCTACACACTGTGTGGTCTAGGATTAGCCAGACTATACTCTGTGCTGTTGTCTAGGATTAGCCAGCCACACACTGTACTGTGGTCTGGGATTAGCCAGCTACACTGTTTTGTGGTCTAGTATTAGCTAGGCTACACACTGTGTCTAGGATTAGCTAGATAACACTTTTGTGCTGTGGTCTGGGAGATTAGCCAGGCTATACACTGTGGTCTAGGATTAGCCAGGCTACGCACTAGGATTAATTTCATCTAATGACATCACATGATACCGTGTAACTCATTCAATTTTTGTCTGTAGTAAATAATTTTTATATATTATGAAAGCTCTTGCATTACTCCTTGTTTTGAACACATTTCTAACCAATACAGTCATTTACTGATGAGATATAGTGAGATATAGTCAGTCTGTATAGTCAGTCTGACAGCATAAAAATGAAATTCGGGATATTGGGGTGAATAAAAAAATTTAAAAAAATTCAAAACATGTATCTGTAATCACTCTACTATCACCATAAATAGCAAGTGTTGAAGACCTGTGGTTCGGGTACAGGAGCGCATCTAAACATTTTAAAGGACCTTTGTGGTTTTGCCCATGTTTCAGTTCTAGTTTATTGCAACACCATTATTCTAATGGCATTGGAAAGCACCTAGAATGAGCTACATTTTGAGACCATAATCTTTGGAAATGGATTAAGCATTCAATAGTTATGACACGTTTTAAAAAAAACCTACAAAATGGTCTACGCCCCCCTTTTAAGAAATGCTAAACTGATGGGGATAGCAACAACAATCTGCTTGTAAATATGGGATAGAGCTGAAGCAGAGGAGGTGGAAGTAGAGAAGCGAAGGATTTAGAACAGCGACACCCTAAGCAGTGGCACCAGGTGAACATTAAAACGACTCCTCACCTGGACCTAGCTCTAACTTGTTCACTTCATTACAAATGGTCAGGTAAGCGCAAAGAATATGGGTGGGTATCATTTAGAATAAATGGTACAAGTTTCGTTATGAAAGTGCCATTTTCAAGGTTGAAGGTTAAATATCATGAATGCCCATCGAATGCCCATCATATATAAATATATAACTTCATTACTGCAGTTGATAGTACTTCAACTCTATCTCTGCATGCATGTTACCTCTTTGACTGCGGTATGTCTGACAAAAATTGCACTCATACCTGGTGGACATATATATGGTGGACATATATATGGTGGACATATATATGTCCGTAAAGGACTAATGTTTTATTGACTCACAGCAAGATGCTGCTTATTGGTACAGCCACTCACGAAGCATCTGCTTATTGTCTGCTTATTGGTACAGCTGCTCATGGTGTTTAATTCACTTGTACTGACCTGAAATTATCAACTATCTTTGGACAAAGCTTGGTTATGTAAGGTGGTTATGTACCTTCACTTTAGATGCTTGATAGAGTATTGTGCTGAATACAAGTGATGGATAGATAATTATTATAATAGAGCTGAAGTGCTGTGTATGTTAGAAAGAGATGACAGTGATGATGATTTTGGTGGATATATTGAAGAGAATTATTGTGAAGGTATGGAGGATGGTAAAGAGGGTGTGGAGGATGGTGAAGATGATGTGGATAGTGTAATGATGAAGTAGGTTGTAGGAGTAGCTCCAGTGAAAGTTCAAGCAGCTCCAGTTCAATCGGCTCCAGTTCAAGCAGCTCCAATGCCAGCAGCTCCAGTGCCAGCAGCTCCAGTGCCAGCAGCTCCAGTGCCAGCAGCTCCAGTGCCAGCAGCTCCAGTGCCAGCAGCTCCAGTGCCAGCAGCTCCAGTGCCAGCAGCTCCAGTGCCAGCAGCTCCAGTGGTGATATCTCATTCAGTCAGAGATCTGGTTGCACAGTTGATACGGAAGGAAAAGCGCCAGTTGACTTTGCTCAGCTTTTTCTCGATGACACTATCCTAAGGAGAATTGTGGAGGAAACAAATTTGTAAGCAGACCAATTTATAGCTTCGAATCAAGACCTACCTCCTCAATCAAGAATGAGAGATTGAAAAACTTGGCACAGTTAGCGAGTTAAAGAGGTTCATTGCCCTCATTATTGCCACGGGCGTGGACAATCATACCAGCTTGGAAGAGAAATTGCTGTCGATGAATCAATTGGATTCAAGGGAAGGGTCTGGTTCATCCCGTACTTGTCCATGAAGCCCACAAAGTGGGGTACGAAAGCTTATGTCCTGGCAGACAGCTCTAGTGGATATACCTATAGTTGGAAGCTGTATGTAGGTGAGGAGACTTTAGTATACACAAAATAATATGATATATACACTTGTATTCACTCTAAAAAGTAGTGGCTTTGGGGCATTTGGTACAGTTCGGGTGAACAGGGGGGGGTACCCAAGGCCAAAGACAAAATGAAAAAGAGTCTGTTAAGTACAAATGGTGTCCATGCCTTGAAATGGATGGACAAGATAGCTATGACCATTCTGAGTACTATTCATGATGATAGCACAGTTGGTAGATCATCCAAAGCTGTTGTACCCAAGGCCAAAGACAAAATGAAAAAGCGTCTGTTAAGTACAAATGGTGTCCATGCCTTGAAATGGATGGACAAGATAGCTATGACCATTCTGAGTACTATTCATGATGATAGCACAGTTGGTAGATCATCCAAAGCTGTTGAGCTGAAATATATACTAGCACTAGCTATAGAACAACTTGGTTTGCTTGGTAGTCGACTAGCTACCTCCAATGCTAGCTATTGCTGGCTATGTATCAGCTACAACTGCCTTCTTCAAGCGCTAGCTAATTTGCTAGCTGTAATGATCATCTAAAACTGCCAACTTCAAGCACTAGCTAATTTGCCAGCTATAAAGATCGGCTAAAACTGCCTATACACTTCAAGTGCTAGCTACTTGGCTATCTAAAACTGCCAACTTCAAGCGCTAGCTAATTTGCTAGCTATAAAGATCAGCTAAAACTGCCTATACACTTCAAGAGCCATCTAATTTGCTAGCTATAATGATCATCTAAAACTGCCAACTTCAAGCGCTAGCCAATTTGCTAGCTATAAAGATCTGCCTATGCACTTGAAGCGCTAGCTATAAAGATGGCCTAAACTACTAAACCTCGAGAGCTATATACTTTGCTACCCAAAGATGACCTACAATTATTTACTTTACTAATAATAATTATTAGCTAAGCTATATAAATATGATCTACAACTGCCTACTTCCAGCGCTAGCTATACTTAAGATGACCTATAGCTAGCTACCTACAGCTGGCTACCTCGAGTGCTACCTAAAAAGATGACCTATATATACTACTACCTAGTGACCTAGCTAAAACTATCAACTTCGAGCACCTATGTAACAAACTGGTCAGCTCATCCACATAATAATACTTACTTGGAGTCTAGCATCACTTGTCTTGCCATCTCAAAAGGTTCTTCTAGCCTGGTGTTGGGTAGAAAGTTAGGAGATAGTCAGAATATCACTTGTATGCTCACCTAAACAAGCCTCAAAACATAACCAATTAAAAATCAGGTGATTTCAAAAACGGGTGATTCCAATACACAGCCTGCAAGCAGAAATAACCTGGGTAAATCCCTTCGCAGCAGTTGCAACTTCAAATGCCTGCCCAAGTTCAAATGCTTTTCTTTTTTTCCTTTTTTTCCTTCTTTTTTTCCTTTTCCATCCTTTTCCCCCCTTTTTTTCTTCCTTTTTCCCTCCTTTTTCCCCCCTTTCCCCCCCCCCCTCCTTTTTTTCCTTCATTTTTTTCTTCTTCCCTCCTTTCCCCCCCCACCTAGGGCTAGGGCTAGGGCTAGGCCCCCCCCCCCCCCCCCCCCTGTTTTTTTGGTTCCCTTTCCCCCCCCCCCTCCTTTTTTTTTTTTTTTTTTTGGTTTTTATTTTATTTTTTAACTGGCTTTTTTTTTTTACTGGTTAAAAAAAACACATTCAACTTGACTCTTATCACTCTAAAGTCGTTATATTTTTAGCTCATTTTCTCCCACCACTAGGAAACTGTCTTTGAAGGATCGGTGGCATTCTGGATCCTTGATCCATACCTAGCCAAGGTATCAAACATAATAGAATTCTTTCATGTTTTAATTTGTTTAGCAATGTTTTCATATTGAACATTTCTCACAAGTCATAACAATGAGAAATCCCTGGCAACTCCTGTACGATTTATGGATACCCCGTTGATGATATAAACAAATGCAGTTGTCATGAATTAAGCATGTGGTAATATTATTGTCTTTCATATTTGCTTTTGACTTATTCGAGGCCTTCACCATGGGTGGGAGAGGTGCAGCTTTGTAGACTTGTTGTTCTGATGAAATGTGATAAAGTACACGAGAAAAAATAGATAAAATGTTATTAAACTATGTCCCGGAACTAACAACATCAAGTAGCTTCTTTGAGCTACTGGCTTGCCATCTCTGAGGCTGGCCCAAGTGTGCAAAGGTACTTAAGGGGGGACTACACCTGAGTTTTTTTGAGTTTTTTTAATCAGTTCAAACTGTTGCTGTACATATCTACTAGCCAATTCTAAAGTTTTAGAGCTATTGGATGCTCCATTTCAAAGTTATGATGGTTTTTGTCCATGCATTTCTTATTGATTTGAAGAGAAACCAACAAGGAACACTAAAGTTTTAAATTAAAACAAATAAACTTGTGGTTACCACTTTATAGCTCTGTAGATTCTGTAAACTTCATGGTATGGACTTGATATATAGCTCAAAAGATAGGTCTCTCTTTGTGCTCTCTGTTGATACTAAAATATTTTTCATGGGTATAACTATAGCCTAGTTACTGGACCTAAAGTGGAGGGAACCTCAAAAACCTGAATGCTATATATCTCCTGATTGCCAAGTGCTAGAGAGTTGAAATTAGCACCAGTGGCTAGAGGAAGCCCTACTCTATTCAATGAGTGTTTTCATAAGGCGCTAAAATGTAAGTAGGTGGTCAAGCGCATGGGTGGAAAATGAGTTTTATGGATTATTAACGAAATTCATTTCCCACCCACGCGCTTGACCACGTACTTAGATTTTAACGCCTAATAAAAACACTCATTGAATAGAGTAGGGCCTCCTCTAGCCACTGGTGCTAATTTCAACTCTGTAGCACTTGGCAATCAGGAGACTGCCGGTTCAGGCATTCAGGTTTTTGAGGTTCTCCACTTGTAGCTCCTGTAACTTGGCTATAGTTATACCTATGAAAAATATTTTAGTATCAACAGAGAGCACAAAGAGAGACCTATCTTTTGAGCTATATATCAAGTCCATACCATGAAGTTTACGGAATCTATGGAGTTATAAAGTGGTAACCACAAGAAGAAAAAGGGGGGAAAATACATGTGGGTCACTCTCCCCCAAAAATGCAACTGTCCCTCCTTCAACACATTATTGCCAGGATTTTTGAAAATCTATTTTGTTCTGATTTTGCGGCGAACATACCTTTGCCACACTTGACTCAATTTCAATATTTGAGGATTCATTTGAGAGCTCTTTTAGTGATCTGTGATATAACGGTTTGATATTTTTTTTAACTTGAAGCATTGCCGAGTTATGGTGATTAGAAGAGGTGACTGTCACAGATTTTGCATTTATTTTGTGTGGTTGGAAATGAAATGCCTTAGAACTAATGAACAAGAGATGTGTTGAAAAATATGCCTCCGTTATATCACAACTAAATGTCTTGGTAAGCTACAAACCAAATTTGGGCATCTGTAGACCAGGCACTTGGGAAATATCCTCGCCGCAGTTTGGGGGGTGCAATTTTTGGAGTGACCCTTGCCTTTTTGGATGTATCTTCTAAGAAAATGTGCCTATAGAGACATTTCACATATCATCTTAAAGCACACAGAATGAGCAACAAGTTGGTATCAAAAGTATCTTCACAGAAGAAAGGGAGGGAAAGTTATGGATGGCTACAAAAATGCGTTCAAATTTTGGTGGTTTCAAGTGTAGTCCCCCCTCAAGGGGGTACTTTATGGGGACTTTACTTTAGGGGGTACTTTAGGTCAGATTTAAATTTTGCATTTTACATTTATTTTTTATTTTTTGGATCTCACCACACTATGCTTCAACATAACTGGAAAGGTGGATTCCAAGTTAACAGAAGATTTGGATGCTCTATTCTGGACTTACAGTGGCTTTTGCACACCCCATCCACCAGGGAAGGCGATCAAGAAGCCTTACCTGAATTCAGGGGGGACAATGGCATTTTTTTATTTAATTTTTTTAACTTGTGGTTAGAACTTTAGAGCTCCGTAGATTCTGCAAACTTCATGGTATGGACTTGATATATAGCTCAAAAGATAGGTCTCTCTGTGTGCTCTCTTTTGATACTAAAATATGTTTCATAGGTATAACTATAGGCAAGTTACTAGACCCTAAAGTGGAGGGACTTCAAAAACCTGCAAACCACAAGTTTTTTAAAAAAGGGGGAAAACCCCAATTGTCTCCCCTCATCAAACCTCAATGTTTACATGGCTGTAACTTTTTCTGGTCAAAATCATGGATGTCAGTTTCCCCTGCCGCCATAACTCACTCTGAGATTTATATTATCTCGAACTTTTTGTATCATTTTGAAGCTCTATCCTAACTCTTTAAAGTGAACTATCAATTTTTTCTGTCTTGCTTTATCTTCAAAGTTATTGATGATCAAAGGTCAAATTTTACATATGAGCCCACCATGACCCCTAGAAAATTTTATAAAATATTTCCATCGCTGATTTTATAGCACTAGAGATACGTTACCCACACCAGCAATTAGAAGGCAATACAAAATCTGAGTAGTCTTGTGGAGCGGCGAAGGCATTTTTGAGGGACTTTTGCATCTTGAAGGTACTTGCCAGAAGATAAAAAGAAAATATATATTATACATATCATTAGAAAGTACATGATATCTTTTTGTATCAAAATTATGTTCATGGAGATTGATCATAGAGATTGAAATAAAAAAGTTATGATTAGTTGTATTGAGGTAATTTTTTTTTGATTTTGATCTAAAGTACACCCTTAAGTTTGTGAGACCCTGAGGTATAGAGTCCTCAGTTTGTTCAGTTTGTTTAGGTTTTTCCTTTTTTCTGTGGCTAAGATCTTTTTGTTGTTAATTGTGTGCCTGAAAACTAAACCATTAAAAGCGCTGTCAATTAGAGTTTAAGCGAGCTCCTCACACTGTGTCAAGCAGTACAAGTTGCGAAGTTATGTTTACAAGGAGTGAAGAGTGAAATAACAACAACAAAACATTTACTGAATCTCGATAAGCTTAGTTATCAGGTTGTTCACGTTGTTAAAAGTGCATAGTTGTGGTTGATCTGTGCTAAATGGAATTTGACCACATTGCTAGTGTCTCGCATAACCCAGGGCCTCCCATAAACTAAGCCTCGCATAACCAACCTAAGATGACCAGGACTTCTCATAACCTAGGATGGCCAGGGCATCCCATAACCTACAGTAGGCTTGCCAGGGCCTCCCACAACTTAGGCTTGCCAACCTCTCATAACCTAGGCTTGCCAGGGCCTCCTATAACTTAGCCTTGCTAGGGCCTCCCAAGCCTCCCATAACTTAGGATGTCCTGGACCTCCCATAACCTAGGGTGGCTAGGGCATCCCATAAGCTAGGCTGGCCAGAGCCTCCCATAACCTAGGCTAGCCAGGGCCTCCATAACCTTAGCTTGCCAGGGCCTACCATAAACTAAGCCTCCCATTAACCTAGCTGGCCAGGGCGTCCCATAACATAGACTTACCAGTGCCTTCCATAACCTTAGCTTGCCAGGGCCTACCATAAACTAAGCCTCCCATAACTTAGCCTGGCCAGGGCCTCCCATAACCTAGGCTTGTCAGGGCTACCCATAAACTAAGCCTCCCATAACCTAGTCTGCCTGCCATAACCTAGGCTTGCCAAGGCCTCTCATAACTTACAGTAGGTTGGCCAGGGCATCCCATAACCTAAGATAGCAAGGGTCTCCCATAACCTAGGCTAGCCAGGGAATTCTAAAACCTAGGCTGGCCAGGGCTTCCTACAACCTAGGTAATCCAGGTTATCCCATAACCTAAGATGGCAAGGGTCTCCCATAACCACCTAGCCTGGCCAGGGAATTCCATAACCTAGGCTGGCCAGGGCCTCCCATAACCTAGGCTGGCCAGGGCCCTACAAGCATTTCTGAGTCTTTATCAATGTTGATTTTGGTAGTTCTAATATCATGTAGGATGAAGGGGAAAGAGGGATAAGGTTTTGTTGGGTTATATCATGCCTTCCTTTAACTTTGTGGCCACACTCCAGATAGCTTTTCATCATCTATCATATGTAATAGGCCGATTAACTTGTGATGATCAGAATCAGAGCTTTAAAATGTACCATCATGGTGTTTGTTGCTGTGTATAATTGTGATCGTATCTTGATAATTCCAAAGATCTGTGTGTTATGTTTCTACTTGTCTGCCCACCTTCTTGACAACATGCCTCCGACACCTCCGTACATATTTTCCTGTTGTTCAGCATTGGCCATGTAAACATTGGCCTTGTATAATACATTTGCAGTGGATCATAGAGAGCAGGGCGGAAGGAGATGAAATGCAGAGGTCACTTATTTATTTTTATTTTTTATTCTCCGAAGTAGCGTGTTAGCCCCCCCCCCCCCCATCCTACTCCCAGAAAAGTGCCTTCTAACTCAAAGACTCCTGAAAGGAGAAATATGGTATTTGGTACTTTGTTCAAATAATGCCCATCATTGTGCACACCAACATGTGCATCACAAAACTGCTTTGAACCATTGACGCCTGTTTGATGCTGCTTGTCTTTAGTACTTCCCCCTCTTCCCCTATGATGTAAAGCATAATCAGAATTCCCCTCTTCCCCTATGATGTAAACATATAATCAGAATTGCCAAACTACACAGCAGCAACCTAGAACAAGCCAAATCTTTAAGATCTAAAGCACACCCATAAATCACTCAGGATTACCACAAGAGGCAGTTGCAAAATCTACAAGATCTAGAGCACGCCCCTAAATTACCACTAACTTGAGCTGAAAGCTGCCCTATGTACAGGATTAGGAAGGCTGTTGTGGACTGGTAGTTGCTTGTTACCTAGAGACATGACAAGTGACAAAACAAAACCATGTACATATAACATCCTTCACGTGACATTGAAAGGAGTTCATGCGCATAGTAAGAAGAAAGTTGTAAGGTTCACAGCTACATGACATGCTCATGAAAAACGTGAATTTTACACCCAGTAAAACTTTCCTCACTATACAGTATTCATTGATAACCTCTGGTAGTTGTATAATCCCTTATACTTGGATAACACCTAACTAATATTGGGATAACCCCTAACTAATATTGGGATAACCCCCTATACTTGGATAACCTCTTGTATTTATATAACCCCTAATATTTGGTATATTTGGATAACTTAAACTTGGATTTGTATATATAATAGCAAGCTCTATAGTAAAATTTGGTATAAATGCCACAAACAGTGTAGTAGGGATGGCCAAAAAATTGCATGAAACAAAAATTGCCGCCCCCTCTACATTATGAGTGTTATTTATACCAAACCTTACCAAACCTTACAATAAACCTTGCTGTCACATGTTAATAGCATCCAATACTGTTTGTGTATATTTGCAAGCTTTTTATTAGCGACAAATTAGAGGTAGAGGTGCAATTACATATTTTTTCCACTGCTATTGGTTAAAGAAATTGTTTTCTGATAGCCTAATAACTGTAATTATCACACCAAGATCCACAGGAAGTGATACACTGTATGATATAAAGGCCTGTCCACCCTTTAATTAAACTGATGCGCATTAATGCTCATTGGGTCCATCCACACAACCACCAAAATAAACCATACCAAGCAAAAATAATAAGCTTACCATACCAAAAGTATATCAAGATCATATACCTTGTAGCTTTAGTTGAGATGGAGTGTTGTTTTTTTGCATCCTTTTCTTGATGGTCAGCTACCTACAGATGCGCAGAAAACATTTTCTGCAGAGAAGAAAGAGGAGAGAGCCGAGGGAAAAGCAGAACCAGCGAAGGTTGCGACTGCATGAACAAGTTCGGATGCAGGATGTATAAACATAGCAACAGTTCTCTAGCTATGTGCAGTTAGTCCTGGCTAGCTAGTTTGGCCACAGGCCATAGATAGTATGCAGCCAGTTCCAATGTTCCCAACTGGATCCATCACGAAGACACAGTGAATGAAATTCTTCTCGATGCACCCTTGTGGAGTTATTTGAATGCTTTAATTTATTGGTCTTTTGACTCAAACACCTATAAAGGTGGACCAGATTAATACACATTATTCTAATTCGAATTCAGTGTGGATGCGACCAATTCACATGGACTTGTGCAGTGTGGATAGGCTTTAACAAAGTTGGTACTTGTATAATCCACTTGGATACTGCTTTTACTTGCATGACCAAAAAACCTTATAGTTGGATTAAGCTCCTCTACGTATAGTTGGATAAAGTTCAAACTTGGATAAACCCCTGTACATATACAGTAGACCCTCACATATCCGAACAGCTTGGGACCAGAGGCTATTCGGATATGCAAAAAGTTCGGATATGCAAAATTATTACATTGTACAAGTACTGTATATGTATATCATAAATTTGTTTATTTCTTAAGAAAAGATTGTATTTTTAATTTTTGAAGTTCATGTATCTCTTTCTAACAGCTAAATCTCTTATTTCCTTTAGAAGCATCGGTGAGGTGGCTGTGGCTTCAGGCTGACACTCATACCAGGTAAGGCATTTATCAAGCATGTCAGCAGCCTGTCCACTTGTGGGACAATGTTCGGACTCCTTCTCCTCCTCTCCCCCATCATCTTCTGAAGGCACATCCTCCATCCCCGACACTTGACTGATTATTTCTTCATCAGTGTACAATTGATGACCAGGGTCACTCGTATCAGCTTCAATCCCGCCTCTGATATCATCTTCTGTAAGGTTTTGGTCCAATGATTGAGCAAGTTCTTCAATGGCAGGTTCCTCGTTGCTGTCTTGTGGAGGGGAGTCAGGAGGTAGTGTAGAACTGCCCCCCAATAATTTCATCCATGATTTTGCTAGTGTTAATTCCTTAACTTGCTCCCAGGAGTCTGCAGAAGTGTAAAGGACATTCTTGATATCTATCGTCTTGACAAATGAGACCATAGAATGTCCATCCCCATCCAGAAGAAGCAACTTCCTTAGTAAGGCTCGTTTGTAGTGTCGTTTCAGGGTTACAAGCACTCCTTGGTCCATTGGCTGGATGAGTGATGTTGTATTGGGTGGTAAGTAGAGAGCAGTGATACTTTTATCACTGCTCTCCAGAACATCAGTAGAAGGATGAGAGGGTGCATTGTCCAACAGAAGAAGGGCCTTTCCAGGCAAGTTTCTGCTACTTAAATACCTTTTTACTGATGGAACAAACTCACCATGAAACCAATCAGTGAAAATAGCTGTGTTCATCCATGCACTCTTCTGTGCATAATATTTGGCTTGAAGAGCACCTCTATTTACATTTTTGAAGCACCTGGGATTAGCTGATTTTCCAATGAGCAATAAGGGCAGCTTGTGTTTTCCTGTTGCATTAGAACATGCCATTTTTTTCCATTCCATCAGCTCCTTTCTCATACCTGGATGCTAGAGTTTTTTCTGGCAGCATCTTGTAATACAGGCCAGTCTCATCACAATTATAGATTTGCTCCAGAGTTAAACCTTCTTTCTCCATTGTTTCTTGCAGTTTCTTCTTGAAGCTATCAATGGAAGAAGCGTCAGCAGAAAGCTTTTCTCCTTGAAGGGACAGTTGCCTAATCCCATGACGCCTACAAAATCTCCACATCCAACCTTTGCTAGCCTTAAAGTCAGCTTCTCCTTGCATTTTCTGATGCAACTCCAGAGCTTTTTCTGCTAGTAGAGGTCCACTAATAGCTGTTCCTTGGCTTCTCTTCTGAATAAACCACATATAGAGGGCTTCTTCTAGCTTATCCTTCTTAGCTAGTCGCATAATCTTTCTAGATGTGCTCACACCTTGACTGTCGAGCGTACTAGCGTATTCCTTAATCTTTTTTTCACTCTTCTTTAGTTCGCTAATCGTAGACTTACCTACCCCGTACTCCTCAGCCAGTCTAGCTTGACTGACTCCTTTAGTGAGGGAGTCCAAAATCGTCAGCTTCGAGTCAATCGACAAAACTTTCCTTTTCTCTTTTCGTGGAGCTCCAGACACAGCCATCCTTTTCTCTCTCTTGATCTCGAGCCGTCCGCTAGAAAAAAAGAAACGGGAGCAGCTGGCAAAAAAAACGTGGAGTATGCGCGTAATGTCACCTTTGAACCCTGCTCTGTTACTTCGGATAAACCGAGTCATCGGATAAACGAGGGTTGGATATGCGAGGGTCTACTGTACCTACATATACCTGGATAATGTTTCAAATTTGGATAAACCCTATCTATATAGTACCTGAATAATGTTTCAAACTTGGATAACCCCCTATACATGTACATGTATACAGGATAATGTGGCTAAACCCATACCTGGATAATGTGGCTAAACCCATACCTGGATAATGTTTCAAACCCCTGTACATTTACCTGGATAATGTTTCAAACTTGGATAAACCCCTGTACATATGCCTGGATAATGTGGATAACCCCCTTTACATATATCTGGATAAAGTTTCATGGATAAACCTCTCTACTTGGACAACCACTCCTATATTTGGTATCACCCTGTACTTGGAAACCGAATAACCCCCTCACTTGGAGAACCCAAAATAGGATATCTCTAAACTGGGATAACCTCCTATACTTGGATAACTTGTATACTTGAATAACCCCCTTACTTGGATAATCCCTGTTCTTGGATAACCCTAACACAAAACTTAGATAACACCTATACATGTATGATAACCCTATACATTGATAACCGATAACCCTATACCTTGATAACCGATAACTCTATACTTGGAAAATCCTCTATACTTAGATAACCCCTTTACTTCTATAACCCCTCTATATATGGATACACCTCTATACTTGGATAACCCCTCTATACTTGTTTAACCCTTCTATACTTGATTAATCCCTCTATACTTGGATAACCTTATATACTTGGATAACCCTCTATACTTGGATAACCCCTCTATACTTGGATAGCCCTTCTATACTTGATTACACCCTGTATACTTGGATGACCCTTCTATACTTGGATAATCTCTCTATACTTGAATAACCCTTCTATACTTGGATAATGGATAATGCCTCTATACTTATATATGGGTAATCTATATTTGGGTAACCCCTCTATACTTGAATACTCCCTCATTATATGGATAACCCTGTATATTTGGATAACTCTATACTGGAAACTCTCTATATGCGACCAGATTGTGAAAACTCATCTAAATGCATGGAACATTTATTGAGATTAACGGGGAAAGAGGGCTGCGTATCGCGTAGTCTCATAAAGTATCATATCTTTGCTCGCATTCACTCTATTTTCCCGATTTATACAGTAGACGCCAAAATTGTTTTTACGTACCGTTGCGTTGGGCTTCCGTTCAACGCAGAAACGTTTGATCAGGAACGCACAAGCAACGGTCAGGCAACGCACAGGGAACGCTCAACCAACGCTCAAGCAAAACCCAACGCACGAACCGTTCTTTAATTATCCGAAACGCGCAATCACATTTCCGGTAGCCTTCACCACGTGTACGAAAGGGCGCGTTCGATTACTTGCTAACTTCGAGGTTGAACAGTCTGCTGCTTCTAGTTGATATCGATTGTTTGCTCTATGGCTCTCAGAAGAACTCTAGCTGCTACCTTGGCTCATCGTAGTAAAGGGCGCGTTCGATTACTTGCTAACTTCGAGGTTGAACAGTCTGCTGCTTCTAGTTGATATCGATTGTTTGCTCTATTGCTCTCAGAAGAACTCTAGCTGCTACCTTGGCTCATCGTAGTAAGTATACTTGCCCGAAGGGGATAAAAGCTAGCGCAGAGACCCAGTAACCAACCAAGATTTTAGCTACTTCTAGTAAAGATCTGTACATTAACCATAGCGTGTTCATCTTGAGAGCATTTAGATCAGAATTAATTTATCTTTGAACTCTTGATACTTGACAGATTATTGTTTGGTCTTCTGACCCGAAGAAAATTCTGTCTCGGCTGTACCAAGCAGCAAAGTTTTAGGGGGCAGAGAGGACTGTGAGGTCAAAGCTGGGAGGCTGACTTTCAATGGGACGATTTCAGCTGTTGGTAAGTTTGAAAAGTTTTTTTTTAATTTAAATGAGATTATTATTATTATGCTGAAATATAGGTACCCAAGCAGCCATGGAGGAGCTTGAGGAGGAGTTTGAGCCAGTGTTTGAAGATGAGGAAAATGTAGCTCCTTGCCCTCAACCAATGAATGGCACAGTCTGGTGTAAGTTGTTTATTTAGATGATTTATTTTTCATATTGCTGAGCCTGTTAAATGTAGAATAAGGCATTTCCTCGGAGTACTGGGTGAGCGATAAACAGTCGAGTAGAAGTGAGCAATAAACAGCCGAGTTGAAGTGAGCGATAAAACACGTCAACTGCCTTTCTCCCGCCTTCGTCGATCGCGGGAGAGCATGCGCAAGTGAATTCAATATTAGGACGCTTAACGATTCGTGGCTAACGTACCGTTCGTACATACTTACGTTGTTGGCAAGCGTATGGGAAACGTTTGTCGAACGCTTGGCGAACGTATGGCGAACGGTAGAAGAACGCTGTGACTCAAGCGTCCCGCAAACGTACAACGCAAACGGTACGTAAAGTTTTTTTTGGCGTGTACTGTATATCAAATTATAGCTTGCAGTCTGTGCTTTCTAATGGTAAGTCTCTTTTGTTATTTTGTTTTGCCATAATTTTTTCATAGCTCATTATAGGCTCTTCCAGTGCGGACCGTAAGCCGTTAAGTAAACCACGTTGAAGTAACGACCTTTGCGAGGCTCTTGTTCGTTCCATTAGTCAATCATAACGAGGACTACTGTAAGCGCTCTCCACCCCTGACAGACTTATAGCTTGCTGTCAGTACGGAGCAGTGCTACGACGCCTAAGTCCTACTATAGATCTCGCTATCAATAGTCTTAACCCAAGCCAATACGGCCTACTGTTTATAGCCACAGTAGCCGGAGAACCCTGTATCATAGAGTACTGGTATCTGATTATAAAATTGGTGAAGTTCTTTTCCCAGTCTAATTCAATAGTACAACAGTACAATCCAATAACAACAGCTAACTCCGTCTCATAACAATACAAGTAAGTGGGTTCTGACTATACACAGTTTATTGACTCCTTTTATAATAATGCAGGCTGTTCGTTCTGCTATGTCACAGCACTCCTCCAGGATGTCCTTCTTTGGGCATCTTGACTGCTGCTCTTGCGTCACGTCGTTCTTCAATCGACCAATCATCACCAGGTAAGTTATATGGTAAGTTCTTTACATAACTTCCAGGGGAGTCCTGTAATTAACTAGTTGAGTGTTGTGCCGACAATACCTCTTGTGGGTTTTCACTACATCCTCGGGTAACCACATTCTCAGGCTTACTTAGGCTTTGATCTTTAGTCAGGCTGTTCTTTACCTTCTCATGATCAGTCAAGTGGGTGTACCTTGACACTCCCCCAACCTTAGTAAGAGACCCCTGGTCTCTCGAAAGACCATCCGCATTTGCATTGAGCTTCCCGCTTCGATGCACAATATGGAAGTCGTAAGGTTGTAAGGACAAAGCCCATCTGGCCAATCTCCCATGTGAATCTTTGAGGTTGCCCAGGTGCGTTAGTGGGTTGTGGTCAGTTTGGAGAGTGAAGGTGGAACCTTCTAAATATGTCCTGAAATGTTTTACCGCCTTCACTATAGCTAACATCTCCCTCTCTATCGTGGAGTAGTTTTGCTCGGTCGGTAGAAGCTTCTTAGAGGCGAAGGCTATTGGGTGCTCTTCATTCTGATTCATTTGACTCAGAACGTACCCTAGCCCAGATGCAGAAGCATCAGTTTGCACAATGAAAGGTTTGGTCCAGTCTGGTGTTACTAACACTGGGGAGTGAATTAGGGCCTGTTTTAGTTCCCTAAAGGCTTGGTCGCAGGCCTCTGTCCATTTGATACGATTAGGCATATCCTTTCGAGTTAGCTGAGTAAAGGCCTGTCCACACTGCACACTGGAGTCGACTTAAGTCGTTTCATAAGTGTTTCTGCGCGTCCACACTGCAAAAAACAAGTCGACTTGAACTTCGAGTCGACTTTAACCCTTAGAACCCTATGCTCCCTAATATGTGTGTGCCTGCCACCCTGTGGTCCTGGGAAAAAAATTACTAAAAAGTTTAAAGTTGATTATAATGCCAAAAAAAAAAAAAAAAAAAAAAAAAAAAAAAAAAAGCCGAAAAACCGGCCGCTCGGGTATATACCACTCTAGGTATCGGCCGAAAAACCGGCCGCTCGGGGTCTAAGAGTTAAACGACTACGTTTTGAGCCAACGAAATAGGTGACTTGAGACGGATGTAAACGTTTTCAAAAACGTAGAAATTGATAAATATTGCGCATCATATAGAACACTTTTTATTGCTCGAGCTCGCAAGATGGCTGGAGGTTGGGAGGTTGATCAAACTAAGGCTCTGGTCAGTATCTGGGCGCAGGAGGGCGTGCAGAAGGAATTGGACGGGGCGAAACGTAATAGGACGGTATATGAGCGCGTTGCTCAGCAGTTGGCCGTACTTGGGATCGAAAGGATGTGGCAGCAGTTTCGGTCGAAGATTAAGAACGTAACCTTCAAGTATAGAAAGGCTATCTAGCTACTGTCGCTATTTGTAAGCCTGCCTTTTTATATATTTTGAATGGTAGCTTCATATCCAGTCAAGCTGTAGAAAAATCTCTATGGCATGCAGCTATTAAACTAGCTAGCTATGTAGCTTTTACTGCTTTTACATTTTTGGTAGCTATAGCTAGCTAGCAAGGTGTGCAAGTAGCTAGCTAGCTATAGCTAGATAACTGACCCTTGTAGCCACTGCGTGTGTATCTCAAATAAAACTGATCTTGCGTGGGCCTTCCTTGCCATTAATACTCTCCTTCTCCTTCTCTGAACAGCATGAGACTTCATCAGCCGTAGATAGGCCATCATCCACACGAAAAAAAGAAGAACTCGATACACATTCGCCATAGCTAACAGTTAAGTTCCGCGCATGCGTGACATTTTTTACGACCGTGGGCGGTCCCGTGCAGCTGTTCATTTCTGTAGTGTGGACGCGCGCAAAACGACTTAAGTCGTTTTGCAACGGAAACGACTCAGAAAACGATTTGAAACGTTTCAATTTTTGTGTAGTGTGGACAGGCCTTAAGAGGGGTGGCAATAGTAGAGAAGCCCTTAATAAACTTTCGATATAGTAACCACTTAACCCATGAAAAGACCTCATATCTGTTTTAGTCTTGGGCTGTTTAAATTCCTTGACTGCGGTCACCTTGCAATCCATAGGCTTCACTTGACCACTACCAACTACATGACCTAGGTAGACACAACTGCCGTTTCCAAAGGTACATTTCTGCTCTTTAACCTTTAACCCTGCCTCCCTCAATTTCTCAAATACAATATTGTGGTGCCTAAGGTGATCATCCCATGTTTTACTGTGGATGATTATATCATCAAGATAAGCCTTGGTAAAACCATGCAACCCATTCAGCAAATCGTCCATCAGACGTTGAAATGTAGAGGGTGCTGCTATTAAACCAAACGGCATAACTGTGAACTCGTACTTGCCATAAGGCGTTACAAAAGCAGTCTTGGGTATGTCCTTTGGTTTAACTGGCACTTGATAATAACCTTCTGTGAGGTCAATCGTGGTTATGTAGGGAGAGGCACCAATTTCTGAGATTAACTCATCAATGTTAGGGAGAGGGTATGGGTCGTTGGTCGTTACATGGTTCAACTTCCTATAGTCCACACACATGCGATGGCCACCCCCTTTCTTTTTTACCAGAACTATTGGGGCTGACCAGGGACTCTTAGAAGGTCTTATGATTCCTTGTGAAAGAAGGATATCGATCTCATCCCTCAAAGTCTTTTGGGCATGATGGGCCAACCTGTAAGGGGGTAACCTAACAGGCATGGCTTCTGCTGTAGGTATTTCATGCTCTACCACGGTTGTTCTACCAGGAACATCCTGGAGAACATCTCTGTACTTTTCCTTAAACTGAGCTATGTCTGTGTGGTGAGAATTTGGCATGTTTGGGGGGTGCTTTGTCTCCTCTTCTCCTTCCAGGTTGTCTTCTTTGTCATCCACTGCCAGAAACACAGCCGGAGCCGGTGACATCCACAGCTTCATGCAGTTAACATGAAACACCCTGTACCTTTTCACCTTTGTACCCAAGTCTACCCGATACGTCACCTCGGTGATCTTTTCGGTGATTGGGTAAGGACCTTGCCATGTATTTTGTAACTTGTGTTGCTTCCCTGGTCTGAAGACCAACACATAATCAGTTACCTCAAACACTCTCTCTTTGGCCGTTCTATCATGGTACAGTTTCTGCTTCTGTTTCTCCTGGGTTTCTTTTTCATAGGCTATATCTCGAACCACTTGCATGCTAGCTTTTAAAGTCTCCACGTATTCTACCACACTGGTCTCATTCTCTTTCTCCTTCTTTTTCCAGTACCGGACCATTTGGTCTAAGGGCATGCGCATGTCTTTCCCATATACCAACATGTAGGGGGAGAACCCAGTTGTGGCATGGACTGTACCTCTGTAGGACCACAAGACATATGGCAAACACTTGTCCCATTGTATGGATGGATTTCTTGTAAGTTTCTTTAACCGATTAAACGCCGTAAGCGCCATATGGCGCGAGACCTTACATCCTTCGCCACACAAAAATATATAAAATGAACCGTTACGAGCTAACAGCCCTGGTTGGGTTCTGCACATGCCTAGTAGACTAGAGAACGTCACAAAAATGATTATTTCCGGTTGATGCATCGTGCAACAAAAATCCTGCGGTTGAACGCCATTTTTGTTGGTCGAGCTTTTTTTAAAAACTGCTCAAAGATGCTCTCCTGTGAGGACGTTATTTCTCAACTTTTAGCCGACGATTCTGGCGATTCTGGGTCAGATTCATTTGGGGAAGAAGGTGAAGACATCTATGCATACCGAGGAAACACTCTGGATCCAGTTGCTCTAAGAGAAGAGGCGCGCTTGGATGGACTTCTCGATTGTAAGTTTCTTCTAACCTTAGCGCTTCATAGCCTTTGTTTACCATCGTCAACTGAGAGTGTACTATTGCCAAATACTAGCTTATTCTGTTGGTATTCCAAATTCAGACAGGATAGTTATAGGAAAAAAGTTATAGCTAAGAGTGTAGGTTGGAGTTGTTGATGTTCATTTGAATTTGAATTTTCAAATGTTGACCACAAACTTGATATATATATCTTGTTTTTCCCACCCTCCCCACTACTTTTCCTACAGCATCAGATGATGAGAGTGGAGATGAGGCATCTATGACTCCTTTTCTTACATTGGAGGATGAGGAAGCCTTGCCTGAAGTCTCTACAGGGCGTGGGAACACGACTGGTGCTGGAGTTGTGCGAGGGAGAGGCGGGCGAGGGAGTACTGGCCGAGGGAGAGGCGGGCGAGGGAGTACTGGCCAAGGGGAAGCAGCTCAAGTGGTAGTGGAGTCGTAAGTGTTGCTAGTGGTCCTCCAAAAGGTACTGGTAGTAGGCGGGCCAGAGGTTACAGGCGTGTGCGAGCATCTGGCACTGGTTCTGTCCGAGCATCTGGCACTGGTTCTGCCCAAGCATCTGGCACTGGTTCTAGGCTAACTGAGGTCACAGGGAAGTGGGAAATAAAGGAGCCAACTCCTTTGAAATTGGACTATACAGCAACAGCTGGTCCAACTTCTTCATTGCTTGGTGCATCAAGTACATTTTTAGATGCATTTTACCTTTTTTTAACTCTTGAAGTGTGGGAACTCCTAGTAGCAGAGACGAACAGTTACGTTTCTAGGATGGCTAGTCTCTCCAGGTCATGGGTAGATACTAATATAGAGGAAATGAAAGCTTTTGTAGGAATGTTGATAATAATGGGAGTTTCCACACTTCCATACTTAGAATTGTACTGGTCCACTAATCACTCGGATTTGTCTGGATCTTTGGTTCGTAAAGTAATGCCTAGGACTCGGTTTTTGGAGCGCGTTATGTACATGTAAATTCTATTGATGGTTTGTTGGTTACAAATTTGATAGAAGCTTGTTTATTGAATTCATTTATTTTGTTTTCTTCTGTCCGAGCTCCAATATCAGTAAGGAAGGGTAATTATCTAGAAGCTAGGATTGTTCTAGCTAAATCTTTGATTGGTTCTTTCTCTTCTCGGCAGCGTGCAGGTCAACGTTGTAGTAAGGCAAATAGTCAGCTAGATCGCCTCAATTTAAAACTAGGTCATTTCCCACAGTGCTGTGCAAAGAAGCGCTGTGTAGTTTGCATTAGTAAAGGTTACAGGCATGAGGCAAGGTCCCAGTGTTGTTTTTGTAAGGTTCCTTTGTGTGGTGGATCAACAGGCCGTGACTGTTTTCGTAATACCATACCTTGGTGGACTATCAGTAATGTTTATACACCCCCTGTTCCTTTCTGTGCTTCTCTCTTGTTCCCTGCTCCTTCGTCTACTTCTCTCTTGTTCCCTGCCCCTTCGTCTACTTCTCTCGTTCCCTGTCCCTTCGTCTACTTCTCTCGTCTCTCCAGTATTCAAGTGTTATTCTTATCCTGGTATCTCATGTTTGTGTAGAATAAAAACATGGTGAAATATCATGCCGGAGACCAAGCAAGCTATACCCAAGACTGAGCAAGTTCTACTCTACCCGTGACAGCAAGACCGGAGCTCTACCCAAGACACTCCCTTACATAATTGTGTTTTATATTATGGTTTTATTCTAGTATGTGTTAGCATTTTCACTCTCTTATAATTTGTTTTTTGTATTATTATGTGTTAGCATTTTGATGGGGAAAACAACCCACTGGCTTTGCAGCTGGTAGAGGGTTTGTAAATAGATGCTCCATCTTGTGTTGGCATTATAATGTGTGTATAATAGTGTGAAAATATGAAAATATTCACCCCCAAGAAGATGACAAGGTTTTATAATGCTGGTTAGTTCTGCCCAGTTGTTAAGGAAGGCTCGATTTTTTTTACAGGAAGTAGAGCTATCATGTGGCTGAATATGACCCAAGTTTCATGGGTGGAGTCCCTGCAGAACGGAAGATATAAAAATAATAAGTAAAATACCTCGTTAATTCATGAATAATTTGCCCGCGGGTATATACTAGGAATACGGCGTGCAATCGGTTAAGGGAGGCTTTTACCATTTTTTTTTTACGGTTTAAAATTTTTTATTGCTCTATTCTATACCTTGATGCATGTAGTTATGTTTCAAGTTTCAGAGTATTTCAGTGCTCCATTATGAAGTTATGCACCTTTTTGTGCATTCTATTTCACATTATCAAGCTATATACAAAATACCGTTTGAATCTTGAAGACGGCGCTCCTGCCAAAGGTAAGCGTATCTCCCTAACCGTTCATGATAGAAGTCTGGAAAAGGACTCTAAATGAAGCTCTCAGTAAGCTTCCAATTACCATAGTTACCACGCAGCCCTGTGCTGTCATCACATGATCTGCGCATCCTGTCAGGCAACCGTCATCATTTCGATTTTTATCAAAAAAATACCCCCCAAAAACACACCCACTTTTCATGGCTTCTCCTGGAAATCACTGTTTCCGAATCTGGAAATATTCTAACTTGCTCATTTTTTAATGTATACAAGATTTTAATATATCATTTGAAAGCCCTTTCCCTGCTCTAAAAAGTGAATGATTAAAACATGTTTAAGTCCATCCATGGTGAAGGTATGCATATGGATATACATACCATGTTTAGAACTTCAGGTTGACCTCTCTTAAAATTCAGTTGTTGTGCTAATGAAATTTTTAGCCATTCACTTTTCACTTCTATGATCACTCTAAGCACTTCCTAAGTGGGAAGTGGTTAGGACTAAGTGGCCATGAGTTAGAATATTTGCCCCTGATACTGAGGTGGGATCCATAACTTCACCTAGGTAGTAGATATGCAAAATCTGAGCATATCAAAAGAAAGCACATTCAATACACTGCATCTTGATAAAATTTCACCTGCATTGAGAAAGAAGAAAAAAAGTTATGACAAGTTGTGTCGACCACCCCAGAAATGGTAAAAGCCTCCCTTAATAGACGTTTTAGGGTGCTATTAAAGCGCTCCACCATACTATCTGTTTGGAGATGGTATGGGGAGGTTTTGATATGCTTAATTCCAGTAATATCATAAGAACCTTTTCATTAGCTTGGAAATGAAGTTGGTTCCGTTATCAGATAATAACTCACTGGGCACACCAAGTCGGGCTGTTACCTCAATTAGGCAATCTGCTACTGTCTCAGATGTAACATTTCTTAATGGAAAAGCCTCGGGCCATTTGGTGGCGTAATCCATGATTACTAGGATGTACTTATTTCCAGATTTGGTACGCTCTAGGGGACCAAACACATCCATAGCTAATCTTTCAAAGGGTTGAGAGATGACCGGTAAGGGGTGAAGAGGGGCCTTTGAAACAATGGCTGGGCTAGCTTTTTGACAAGTGGGACATGAGGCACAAATTTGTATTACATCCTTTACAATTCCTGGCCAATCCATCCTCGCTCGTATGGTTGCTAAAGTTCTGTCTCTAGCATAATGCCCTGCCCACGGAGTGTTATAGGCCATGCACAGTATCTGTTGACTTGCTTTCTTAGGCACCATAATAAGGCTCTTCCCTAGGGTCTGGTAGGGTTCTCTCATTAAGATGCTCTCTCTGTAAAAATAAGGGCTTATATTCTTACATGCCTTAGCTCTTATTTGATTCAAGCTACTATCATACCCTTGTTCTTTTATGAGCTCTCTAGTGAGTACACCATCCATGCTACTTCCATCAAAGGTGTCACCACTCGTACTAATTGGATCAACTTCGTCAGCCTGTTCGCTCGGGTTACTCGCTAGCTCCGTAGGGTCGTCTGTCTCTTCCTCAACCTCCGCCTCACTCCCCTCAGTGACCGGGTAAAGAGTAGATACGACGGGTCCGTCCTTCTCCTGCTGCAGGTGTTCTCTCTGGTCGCGTTCCTCCTGCTGCATAGCTTGGGTACGGGTGACCGCCATGCTAGACTCGGTCACGATGGGAGTAGGTGAAGTAATTTCTTCATGTTTGCGGGGCGCATCGAAGTTGCTTGGTTCGAGCTCCAGGATTTTCTTTACGTGGTTTTTGAAGTGGGGAACATCTCTGCCCATGAGCATATCCTCCGAGTGGTGTTTGGAAACTCCTACGGCCAAGGTGAATTCCTTCCCTTCTGATTCCAGGACCACGCTTGCCGCCGGAAAGTATGTCCTGTTGTTGGAAACAGTGTGATAGGGGATTTTCCATCCCAGGTAATCTTCTTTCTTTATACATCGGGGGTGCACCATAGTCTTAGTACATCCTGTATCAATTAAGGCTTTCACTACCTTCCCGTTGAGTTTCACACTCTTTGTCCATTCAGGTGGAGGCTTAGTAGAGGTCAGCTGCATCACACACTTAGCATCCTCTACTCTCAAGGTTACTCTGCAGTCCTTTTTGAGATGGCCTTTCTTCCCACATTCTTCCCACATCGAAAACACTCCATCGTTCGTAAGTCTCGAGAGGGTGGGGAGTTGACACTTCGGTTACCTTCTACGTTGAGGCGTCTGGGGTCTGTCACTCTCTCTCGGTTTGGGGTGTAACCCGTTTGGTTTCGGAATTGTTCCTTCGGACCCTGTGGTTTTGGTCTCGTCTCGGTCTCTTTTCTCTGGCTGTTCAGATGCCTCACCACTGCCTCGGTTAGATCTGTGAAGGTTAGTGGGTTGAGATTTCTCATCTGTTTCTCCAACCACGGGGGTAGCTTCCTCACCGCTAATTCGTGCAGGACGGTGTCGAAGATCGACTTATCCGAAGATTCCAGCCATCTGGTGTAGGTTTGCTTGTAGGTTCGAAACCAGGCCTCGGGGGTTTGTCAAGTCGAAGGGGTTCTCGAACACCTTACGACGATACGTCTCTGCAGAGATGTGATAGGTAGTCTGCTTAACGATCTCGTAGTCCATTTGATTGGCAGCTCCCAACGAAGCTATCACCAACAAGCCTTGCCCGGACAGTGCTGCTCTCAGCTGTATAGGCCAATGTCTCCTGGGCCATTCTCCTGCCCTAATGTCGTCGGTGCCTTCTGCATATTTCTGAAGAACCAGTCTAGGGGGAGGGGCTCCTGGGGCTGCAACCTCTGGGGCTCGGTTGCCAGCCATGGCCTGCATCAGCTCGGCGTGCTGTTGGACCATCAGGTTATTTTTCCCTCCGTCCCTGTCGGCTCTCCTTTTATCGGCCTGTATCCATTTAGCCATTACTTCCCCCAACTGGAGAGGGTCATCCTCCTCCTCTTCGTCCTCTTGTTGGGTACTTGTTAGTGCTGGTATTCGATTGGAGTCCTGGCTCCTCAGGTGTCGATCCCATCCTGCGCCTCCTCGTCCTTCTGACAGGGACATAGTAATGGTAATACACAAAAAAAAATTGTAACCTAGCTGATCAGAGTTGGGTTTGGTTTTCAAGCCACCAGGGTAGAAATCACCCAGGCTGTTCCCCAGCTAACTAGTACAAAAAATAAAATAAAATTCCTCAGAAGGTATCAGGCACTGCTTTCCTTTGGGACCTCTTATCCCACCGCTGCCACCAATGTAAGCGCTCTCCACCCCTGACAGACTTATAGCTTGCTGTCAGTACGGAGCAGTGCTACGACGCCTAAGTCCTACTATAGATCTCACTATCAATAGTCTTAACCCAAGCCAATACAGCCTACTGTTTATAGCTACAGTAGCCGGAGAACCCTGTATCATAGAGTACTGGTATCTGATTATAAAATTGGGGAAGTTCTTTTCCCAGTCTAATTCAATAGTACAACAGTACAATCCAATAACAACAGCTAACTCAGTCTCATAACAATACAAGTAAGTGGGTTCTGACTATACATAGTTTATTGACTCCTTTTATAATAATGCAGGCTGTTTGTTCTGCTACGTCACAGCACTCCTCCAGGATGTCCTTCTTTGGGCATCTTGACTGCTGCTCTTGCGTCACATCGTTCTGCAGTCGACCAATCATCACCAGGTAAGTTATATGGTAAGTTCTTTACATAACTTCCAGGGGAGTCCTGTAAATAACTAGTTGAGTGTTGTGCCGACAATACCTCTTGTGGGTTTTCACTACATCCTCGGGTAACCACATTCTCAGGCTTACTTAGGCTTTGATCTTTAGTCAGGCTGTTCTTTACCTTCTCATGATCAGTCAAGTGGGTGTACCTTGACAGAGCCATTGTTGTAGCAGCATCATGACATTGCCCTTGTGCATTGTTCTATGAAGGGGTTAATTTCAGGTCACATTCTTGTAGTATTTTGTGTGTGTTAATTAACCACATCTTATTCAGTGCACTTTAACCCTCTCACCGCTGTAAGCACCATATGGCGTAATGGACTTTAAAAATCGCTAATAAATCGATCGCTTGGCCTAGAGTCATAATTTGCATACCACCGGAAAGAGCAACTATTATTCTATATGACGTCCAAAAATTACATCCGGAAACGCCCGATTAGTTAGCGAAAATTACGTGCAACTACCGACGGTTCGCGGTTTTGACGACCTAAAAATGAGTGGATGTTTAGCGCTTAAAGAAGTACTTTCCCTGGTTTCTAGCGAGAATTTTGCTCTCACTGAGGATGAGTCAGAAGGTGAAGAAATATGTGGCTACCTTGGAAATGCAAGTTCTGATCGTGCAGCAGTACATTCTTTAGCGCTGTAGTTGACCCTACTTTAAACCCTCAGGATTCTTCCTTTTGCTATAACCAGCTCTCTAGTTATAATGAAATTGATCAGGAAGCCTTCTCAGGTTAGCTAAAGTATCTACATATTTGTATTTGCATGTTCTTTTCAAATAGTTGAATTTCAATAACATAATAAAACATTGTATTGCTGGGCTATAGAATCATATGATCAAATTTTGTCAAAAACCCTCCTCTATATATTGCTATATGCCTAAATTATTATGACTAATTATTATGACTAATGTTTACTAAATGCTAACTAAATGAGTAAATATATTATAAACATTTTTTGTTGATTAAATGTTAGATATTGATAGAGAAATTTAGCATAATGAGATTCATATTTTGTGGTTGATAGTGTGGTTAACTAATGAGATCACATTGTTTATAAACAATGGTGCTATCACATGACAAAATTACAACTGATATGAATGGATTGCTGATTTTATAATGATTTTTTTTGGTATCTGGTATATTTTAGGAAAAATGTCCAGGAAAGTCAGCGGTGAAAGGGTTAATGATACATCACTATTGAACCTTGGGTGTGTTACTTCACACTTCTGACTTGTCACTTTTGAAAATCAACATGGAATAAAATTGTTACAACTTTTATTGAGTGTAGAAGCTAACTGGCTACATCTACCTGTAAGCGTTGGCCTTCTTAGCTCCAGCCGCTTTTGCTGAACTACAGTAGCCACCCACTTATCAAGCCTGGCCTTGATAGCAATTCCCCAATTGAAATTCCTCAGCTCAGACTTCCCAGCTAACATTGTTAGCGCCTAATGCTTATTAGACAACTTGAGAGATTACAGTATTTAAGATTCATTCAGGGAGTTCATTCAGGGAGATAACAATATATTTTACTCCCAGGTTATGCTCAGAACAATACAACAGATCAGTAGTAATACAACAGCATCAAGATAACAGCAATTACAGAAGTTCTTATCAAAACAGTTCAAACTCTAACTCTGACATAATAATAATAGTTCAGTCCTTTTATAATTTACTAGCTGTTTACGTCCTCAGACATCAGCATCCTCCGTAGTGCTCTGGAAATGACCATATTAGGTCATTTCGAGTGGCCTTCCTGCTTCTGGTCTTGTCCAATCAGAACTGTCCGACTGTTCGACTTGTCCACTTGTTCGGCTTGTCCACTTGTTCGGCTTCTTTATCAGGTAATATGTTCAGGATGTCCGTGACACTACTTCCTGTGTCCTTATTCACTCCTCTGTGTGGTTCACACTCTGGTATCTCGTCAGTCAGGCGACGAGAATCAAAACGATGGCAGCCACTCTCGGGAAAATAGTCGAATTTGACGATGATGTGGAAACAATTACCACTTACCTAGAGAGAATGGAGGTTTTCTTTACAGCTAATGACGTTCCCGATCCAAAGAAACCAGCTGTCCTACTCAGTTGTATAGGTGGCAAGACCTACGGAGTCTTGAAGAATCTTCTCGCACCAGAAAAATCAACTTAGCTCTGCTTTGATGTCGCACTACGATCCAAAGCCATCGGTCATTGCTCAGAGATGCAATTTCCACAAACGCCGACAGCAATCAGGGGAATCGGTAGTAGAGTTTATCGCAGAACTCCGGAGGCTGGCTATTTTCTGTGATTTTGAAGTGCACCTGGCAGACGCACTGAGAGACCAGTTTGTTAGCGGACTGAAAAGTGTTGCCATACTCAAAAGGCTACTTTCTGAGGATAAATTAACTCAAGTGTCTGCAGAGGCAGCAGCCAAAAATGCAAAAAGCTTTACTGGCACTGAACTCCAAGGGATTAGGAATGTTACCTCGACAAATGCAAGGACTGTGGAAGAACCCAATCAGTGAGTGCAGGTTGAAGTCAGCCAAATGTCATAATTGTGGCAAACAAGCGCACATTTCTACAGTATGCAGACAGCCAAGGAGATCCAGAAGGGATACTGACACTGGAAATACAAGTGGTAGCAAACGAACATATCTCTGTCAAAATTTCAAGTCGGTCACCTCAGAAAGGTCCATGAACTCTAAAACTAGTGATGGAGAGAAGTATGAGGATCGAGACGAAGAGGAGTTTCCTCTCTACACAATTTTTGATGAAGAGACTACAAAACCAATAATGGTTGATATCAAAATTGATGGGAAAATCGTTCCCATGGAAGTTGACACAGTGCACAGTGACTATCATCTCACAGGAAACCTGGAGATCCCTGTTTCCAAAGTTACTTCTCCGTGAGTCGAAGGTAATACTGAAGACATACACAGCAGAAACCTTATCTGTTGTGGGTGAACGGGAAGCCAATGTCGAGTACAATGGCCAAAGAAAATTTCTAGTAGCGTAAGCTGCCAATTATCGGCACGCAAACGGTCCCGACCTCGTAACTTACTATAGGAATGACACAGGAAGTTGGTTGGAATGTAGAATATTAATTGCTGCAAGCATCCGCCAAGTCTCAGCAATTAACTAGCTGTGGCTAAGGAGTGATAGAGGTCGACAACAGACCCGTAGGAGTATCATTTATAGTCATCCCGTACCTATTACCGTCTCCAATGCAATTCTCAATTATCCCGTACCTATTACCGTCTCCAATGCAATTCTCAATTATCTGCAGGAACGAATGTTTTTGTATAGAACTAATACAGAACTGTAAATACAAAAGTGCATCACATATTAATATCTAGCACACATGATCAGCTATTTAAAAAAAAAAATTCTTGAACATTGCAGTGATATATACACAATAACAAGGTATAATATAGCTAGCTATGAACATCACACAATACAGAAAGAGCATAAATTGTCATTCGCCATTCGCATTGTACTCAACTGAGTCAATACATTCTTCGTGAAGTCACCGGTCACAGGCACACCTGACCCATTCAGCTCCATTTCCCAGACCCATGTCTTTATCGTACGAACGTGAACATTCACAGCACACCCACACATTCGTAGAGTTTTCAGCCTGACAAGCTCCAGATGTTTCTGTAGACGTTGAAACCAACGAGATACTTTTTTCCTGCTTCGGTTGTGAGGTTGAATCACGCTTTCGAAGTAGTGCCTTCTTAGCTGGTACATTCTTCTTTTCTGCTGCCTTCTTGTGCTGCTCCTCTACTCTCTTCTTTGCAAGGTCATCTCTTTCTCTCTTCTTCTCTTCCCTTTCAAATTTTCTTTCTTCCGCTATTCTTTTTTTGTTGTCTTCCTTCGCTTTCAAAAAAGATAAGTCTTCCAGACTCATCAAAATACGTGATCCTGTCACTCTGTTGGCTAGTTCTCTCTTAGACTCTCTGGTACATACTGTATCAAGTGCTTAGAAATCATGTCTGGGCTTAGAGATTGACAAGACTTACTGGATCCAACAGAGGACCAACTAGAACCAATTGTAGAAGCTGGAGATATTTCAGCTGATCCAACGTTGCGAATAGGGGTTATTTGAGTAGGAAGACAAGGCGGTCGAGTGGTGCCACAACCGTTTCAATGTGCGCTAGAGGGGGGAATAAACTTGATGTAGATGCAGGCAGAGGAGACACACCTGCAATAGCTATAGCCAATTAGCTACAATAGGAGCTAAACATTCCTAATTAAAGGAAAAAATCAAGAAAAATACAAATTAAATTCATCTTAGCTAGCTAGCCACTTCACAAGCGTGCATATAACATTATGATGCTTACATGAAGGGATTAGCCAGAGCTGAGCCAGATAGAGGAGAGTTCACAACTGATGGAGGCGGAGTAAATCTTGATGGAAGAGACGTGTCTGGTTGAAATGAATTAGAGCCAGTTAGAGACTTTCTTGACGGAGCCAGGGTAGAGCCAAGTGTTGGGGAAGGGGTCAAAGCTTCAACTTGTGATACATCTGAGAAAAAATTAACGACTGAACATAGAAGATCGGCACCATCAGCCTTAACTGCTCCATCCGAATCAGAATCATGCATATCATTGGTATCAAATGAGTCACGAGTGAGGAGGTTCTCATTGTAATTGCATGGCAAAGCCCCTGGATGATTAATCTGTAACCAAGCTATGTACATGGGATCATCATACACATCATACCCTTCTTCATACCTGGTTTCAAACCGCAGTTCGTCGTCAGGTGTAAACATGATGTGGCTAGGAGATTGATCTGGAGAAACAGCAAATTGGTTATCACAGGTACCTTGGTCAACTCGCTCCTAAGGATTTTTGTCAGATAATTGAAGACAAGGATCATCACAGATTTGATGAAATTCAGGAACTTTTGAGCCCCCCCGTGTTGATGGCTGCTCCTTCAAAGCTGCCCCCAAACTTGCCACAGCTTCTCCTTGTTTCTGAATGCATGTAAGGCAATGGAATCACTGGACACTGAGATATGGCGTGGCCGAGTGAGATTTACCAACAATTCAGCTATCTCAATAAAACTCTCCAGTACAGCCTTAGGGGCCTTAACAATTATCAACATTTTCACAAGCATACAAAGAGTACACTTTTTCATGACCCCCCCCCCCCCCCCCCCCCAAGTGTACAAGAAAATGTTGATATTTTTTCAAAATCAATGCAGCAAAGTCAACGTCAATTTTTTCCCCCAGTAGATGGCCTGCCCCATTTCAGTTTGTGACCCACTTTGTCCTGGTGCTTGCGTAGCTGATACCGTGTTAGATAGCTATCACTACAGACTGGACATTGGAATTCCTTTTCAGCTGCTTGGTCAGTCCTTCTGAATGCCCGAACACCACCATGGATGAGCTTAATGTGTTTCTCCTCATCGGCTATGCTGGTGAAACATACCTGAAGTATATGAAAACAACACATTGTGCATCAAAAGTTTTATAATGAATTTCTTATGTTCCTGAAATTCATAGAGGTGGCTCAGCTAAGTGTGGTTGGAGGGACATTGGGCGAGTGTAGCGCAAATAAAAAGCAAACAAGTCACATAAAAGAAAATAATCTCTGTGTTAGGGAGAAAAATTGGTGGAGGGAGTAAACAATCCACCCCCATTTTACAACCACCCCTGCGAATAGAGATTATTCAGTACTTTTTATAATGACCTGCATTTGTTGCAACCTTTGACTGTATCCTTCAGGTGCTGGTCAGGGTTGCTGAATACCAAAGTCCTTGACAGCTGCTGCAGTGTCATGTAATGCCCAGAGCACTCTGGATCTGCCATTTCTCCCCAGTGGATAGCTTCCATACATTAACTGCTTTGATTTCACCAACCATACATTCGCATTCTGAGTCTCTACAGCTACCCTTCCGGAAGCAGACAAAGCCATGTCGCCGATCCATATGTTTCGATATGTACTTCCATTCTTCCAAAATAGATGACATCATCATCACAGATGCATCTCATACTAGATGTGACCATATTCTTGGTCATCTCATATCTACCAGTTGTTCTACCATGTTCATCACGAGGCACCCCCTTTGAAGAAATCCGAAACCCATCGTGAACTCAATCTCAGTACATGTCGAGTCTGTCTATGAAGACTTTCTATTCCTTCACATCTTTTTCCTCGTCAGGAAGGCTCTGCTGGGCTGGTGGGATAGTTTCTCCAGGCAAGCATGCAGGCAGAGACACTCCAGCTAGGAACTTTGAGCAAGGTGACCAAAGGTGCTCAATAGGATTATAGCGTGAAAGACCAGCTGGCATGCATGCACTGATCACCATGTCAAAGTTCCCATCTTTCCAAAGTTTTCCAAGGAAGTACTGATTGATGTTTGACTTGGGGGTCCAGTCTGGACCCCCATCAGTCACCAGAAGTAACACAGGCTTTTTCACACTTGGTTATCCTTGAAGATGTCCATCAGGTCAGTCACATGATCGTTTATCTTTGTAGATGTGTTCTTCACACACCGGTTATAAACCCACAGTGGGCCTGTTGAGGGGACATCTACCACATCACGGTTGCCTTTCACAAAGGCTACTTAAGTGTCCTTTGAAATCAACTGTAAGTAGCCATCAGGCTCTATCAAATACCCTGGAACAGGAAAGTCATGATCTGCATAGTGTGGTTGATCATCACCGGGGAAGAATGTACGTAGCTGATGGTACCTGGACACAGCTTGACCACCAATGTGTACCTTTGCTTTGCTATCACAAGAAAAAGACACACTCACCTGGATATAATGTTCCTGGACATAGCTTGACCACCAATGTGTACCTTTGCTTTGCTATCACAAGAAAAAGACACACACTCACCTGGATATAATATTCCCAACTGGCGAATGTTTGCAACAGCTGCAAAGTATTCATGGGCATGGGGATTATCTTTGCTGACATCACCTGATTTTGTACCCACACGAATGTCAAGAGCAAACTTGTGCCTTGCAGCAGCAATGGAACTGGAATTTGCTCTTTTCAACAGATACTAGATTTTGGTCAAGGATATCTCATCCAGGCCATCCACGTTTCAAGGACATGTTTACGGATGTCTTTCAATCCTATACCACACGACGTTGAAGTTCCAGTACGCCTCCGTATATGGGCACCAAAACCATGTAGCCTAAGCATGACTACCAAGATTTGTGGATATTTATTCAGCAGTGGTCTTGGTCCAGGCTTTTTGTGAAAGAAAACTCCTTCAGAAAAATGTCTAGAGGGGGAAATGTCTAGAGGGGGAACTCGGAGAATGTTCAGTGGAACCGCCAGTCTGAGCTGCTGAATCCAAAGTGAGTAGCTCATGAACCAGGTTTGGATTGAAAACAAGCTCAACAAAATCCACCAATACAAAGTGCTTACCCTTCTGCACACAGAGCAAAGGGTACACATCGATAAGCTGGTCAATTGCAGCCTTCATGTTGACCACTTGTAAATGAAAGTTTTCTGCAATGAAAAAGCCAGTTATACCAAGCATACCAGAATGATGACACATGTCCTTTATGGCTGGGAATACGCAGAGTTGTAGTACACTTAAAGGCACAAAAGAGTCCATGCCCCCTCCTGTTTCTAGTTCTCCGAGTGTTTCCTCTGCTCCTTCCCAGATCAGACAGAGAGAATTGCCAGCAATCAACTTGTACTCATTATTCCCTGTCAGATGATTGAATTTACGAGCTTTCTGTGCTCGAACACTACCTTGCAACTGAGAAACTGCTTCCTCCAGTGTGGTTTTTGTATGGAATAAAGAGGTAGCATCCCAATTTTGCCTGGACAGATTTCAACTGAACTGCAACATTTCCACATACCACTTTCATGTGTGATAGTTCCGCCAAAGCTTTGGACAGTTCCTTTATTTTAGAGTCTGCATGTTCATGTTTTTGTGAAACAATTGATCCCTTTTTGACGAAATATTGTGCCAACAACGAGAAGTAGGTCTTGGCTGAGGTAGAGATAGAGCATAGTGCTCTCATGAACTAGGGATGAGATCGAACGTCTTCAGTGAGAAGATCTGAGGACTGGATCTTGAGTTTCTGACACAAGAATGTCGCTGCATTCACCTGGCTATCAGATATGAATAATTGTGGATCACTACTGGCCAAAGCTGTAGCAGGAGTCTCTTTTGGTTCTTCAACTTCCACATGACTAGAAGTAGGACGCTAAACAGCAGTCTCAGTCTGCGCAGATGCAGCAGGTGTAGCCTGAAGGAAGTCAAGAAAACATGTTGAATATATGAAGACCAACCACACTATCAGCCTTTAAATAGCACATGGGCCTAGTCTGCCAAATATATACACATAGCACAGTTGACAAAGCATTTTCCACCAGTTTAACACAGTTTGAGGTGAATGATGAAGTATTAGACCCACCTTAGAGAGGAAATCCAGCATACTTATCGGCTTCTTCCTGTTCACTCTCTCCATTTTAGACTGTGCTTATTCAAACACTGCAGCAAGTTGGTCTGGATCACCTGATTTCACTCGATTCCAAATAGCTTGTCCAGCAGACACGGCATTTCCACGCTTCATGTCCTCGTGTACGAACACAAAAGCATTCACAAAATTGTGGTACAAACTTGAAGCCTTCTTGTGCACTGCAGAAGGCCTCTCCTTCACAAAGTCAATGGCCGTTTGGAAACGCTGTAGGCTAGCTGCCATTCAGTCAGATTGTGAGCAGGTATAAGTATTGCTAATGTTGATACTTGGTAAAGAAGAGTATGCATGCGCGACATCAGTACACTGTGTACTAGCCATTGTCCGGTCCGAGATCTTCATCTTTAGCAGCGACACGGGGCAGCTCTCTAGCTTGCTCAATTGGTCGGTCAGTCCAAAATTAGGACGCGCTTTGCTAGAGCATTCGACACTGCAAGATTGCAGTCTCTGGTTAGATTTAAAAAAATTAGTTGTTATTTGTCTTTTTTAAATATAGAGAGCGTACGGCAGGTCTTTCCCCCCCCCCCCCCTAACGTACGTTTTGTACACTTGTGAAAATGTTGATAATTGTGAAGGAACCCTTAGGGTTAAATGGATACACCCCACATGTCCTGAAACCGCTGATGATTGTTCTTGGTACAGTAGAACCTCAGTATAACGGAACTCACTTATCCGGATGTCTCGGTATAGCGAACGCAACCGCGGACCGGTAATTACTCGCACGAGTCACGCGCGTGCAGTAATCACTCGCATACACGTGACTCCATTTGTCCCGTAGCCTAGGATTGTAGCAGATAACTTCTTTGAGATGTCTGCCAAGCGGAAAAACTTGACGTTGAAGCAGAAGGAAAAGGTGGTGGAAATGCGTGGAAAGGGATATTCTTTTGCTAGAGTAGCTACCGAATTTGGTATTGGTAAGTCTACAGTTTTTGATATAGTGAAGCAGAAGGATAAGCTTCAAACTTACATCGCGGAGCGAGAGACTGACGATGGTTCTGCAAGGAAGAAGATGAGAGTAGCTGATGACGACCATCTAGATAGATCTGTGTATCTATGGTTCACACAAGAAAGAGCTAAAGGCTCTCCAATAAGTGGACCTCTTATAATGGAGAAGGCAAGGATGCTGCATTCAGTAATCCACCCTGATGATAGTGAAGAGTCTTTTAAGGCTAGCCATGGCTGGCTCCACAGATTCAAGCAAAGGCATGGCATAAGGGAGTTACGACTTCAAGGCGAGTCTTTGTCAGCTGATAGCATTGCTGTTGGCCCCTTTAGAGAGAAATTGCTTGAGCTAATTGAAGAGCAGCAGCTAACCCTAAATCAGGTGTTTAACTGTGATGAAACAGGGTTGTACTGGCGTCTTTTGCCCCGGAAAACTCTTGCCGGAAGCCATGAAAAAACAGCTAAGAGTTTTAAAAAACCTAAAGATAGAGTTAGTGTTTTAGCTACAGCTAATGCATCAGGAAATTTTAGGCTACCCCTTCTTTTGGTACAGCAAAGAATCCAAGAGCTTTAAAGAATATAAATAAAAGTGCTTTGCCTGTTATCTATGCTAGCCAAAAGAAGGCATGGATGGATTCTATGATTTTTAAATCCTGGTTTTTTGATCATTTTGTTCCCAGTGTTTCTAGGTATCTAAGGGATCAAGGCTTGGCTAGAAAAGCAGTTTTAGTTTTAGACAACGCTTCTAGCCATCCTAAGTCCAGCATTTTGCAGACCCCTGATGGTGCCATTACATGTTTTTTTCTTCCGCCCAACACTACAAGCCTTATTCAGCCTATGGATCAAGGTGTGTTAGAAAACCTCAAGAGACGATACAAGCGTGCTCTCCTACAAAAGTTGCTGCTATCTCTTGAAGAGGGTACACCACAGCAATTTGTCAAAGATTTAAATATAAAGAAATGCATTTACATGTGTGCAGAGGCTTGGGATGACATTAGGGCTGAGTCACTTTCACGTGCTTGGAATAAGCTTCTTGGTGCTAGCAGCAGTAATTGCAGTACATCTACCAACCCAGCTAGCACTGACAATTCAGGGGCTTCAGCAGGCACTGATAATCCTGGAGCTTCAGCAGGCACTGACAATTCAAGGGCTCCCGATGATGCTGACGATGCATGTGCTATTTTTTAAATAGGCACTGAATTATCAGTGTCATCTAGTGAAGTTCAGGAATGGCTAGAAGAATTTGGGCGAAGAACGTACAGATGAAGAAATTGTTCATCTTGCTTCAGAATCCAACCAGAATGAGTCTTCCAATGATGAATCTGAAGAACAAGGACCCAGTCACAAAGAAGCCGCAGATGCCTTTGATGTGTGCATCCGTTACCTTGAGCAACAGCCAAACACTAGCAGTGTCCAGTTAATGTTACTGAACAAGCTACAGTAGGAGACAAAAAAAAGTTCCAGTTCCGTACCGTTTTATTGCCGTTGGCGTTTCTCTGATTCCTCGTATAAACTCCGTGAAACAGCAGGGCTAAACAAACGGACGAAAAACTCCGTTCGAACAGCGATTTTTTTTTTTCCTTCCGAGTTTTTATAACTCGCGTTCGCGGTTAGATTTTGTCCGCCCTTGCACATGCGCAGTTGTACGTCAGGCCTCGTGCTACTAGCTTCGTCTCAGTGCTTCCAGTTTCGTGCTTCATCTTTTCCGTGCCTCGTCTTACCTCGTCTTCAGCCTCGTCCTTCTTGTTCTTTTCAGAACATTTGTTAGTCAGCCTCTTCTACTATTTATTAGCTTTGTGCTTCGTTTCGTTCGTACACTTCACGCTTTCTCACCAGATTCAGAATGGTGTATAGTGCGTACAAGAAACAGAGGATATTAAGTCTGTATTCGCAAGGCTACAGGTCGTTTGCAATATTTAACATTCTGAAAGAGGAACGTTTACAGACAACTTCACGCGGCATAAGGAAGTTTTTGGTGCGTTACCTGCACACCAAGACAACAGCTCGACTGGCAGGCAGCGGAAGACCTTCAGTGTTCACCCCAGCCCTCAAACAAATAGTCGAGGAACAGATGCAGCTGGACGATGAAACTTCTGCGTACCAGCTCCATCGTCTGTTGCTGACCAAGGGATACAACATTAACTTAAGGACTGTTCTACGGTGCAGGACTAATCTGGGCTGGACTTTTCGAGGGAGCTCCTACTGCCAGCTCATCAGGAATGTAAATAAGGTAAGTTTCTATAGCTTGCTCCGCTTAGTTCTTATTTTGTAAGTTAGCAAATGGAAAAAGCATGATTCCCTAGGTTCGCTAGTTTAAACTTACTAAGTTAAACAGAAAGTTAATAACAATTTAGGTAAAGCGTGAATGTTGGCTAGGCTGGTTTAAACATACAGCCTAGTATATACAGTTAGGGCTCAATGTGAAGCTTAGCTTATTGTAGTTTGAATTTAATGGCTGAAACACTATCTTGGAATGAGTCTCCCCCCCCCCCCCCCCCCCCAAAAAAAGTCCTTCGTTTTAGTTTCTTAGCTTGCTGCTTAGCAGGCATAGCTGTAGTCACTGAAATATTGGATTCATGTGGAGGTCAAGGTAATATTACAATAACCTCTTCCCATTCACAGGTGAAAAGATTGGAGTGGGCTCAACATTTTATTCAGGAGGCATCTTCTGGGTTTGAGGATGTCATCTGGACGGATGAGTCTACGGTCCAGCTTCAATCACATCGACGATTTTGCTGCCGCAAAAGAGGACAACGTCCAAAAAATAAACCAAGGTACTGACAATGTCTACTTTAAGGCCACAGCAGATCAATTTCATGTTTCTTCGCTACCTCTCCCATACAATTTTATCACGTCCCCCACTCAAAACACTATTCTGCATATAGTCCTCATATATTCTCTATTTCTTTTGTTACAGAGCTAAACATCCCGTCAAAGTGCACGTGTGGGCCGGCATAAGCCTGCGAGGAGCCACTGCCATGTGCATATTTGAAGGCATCATGAGGGCTCCTCTCTATGCAGAGATCCTGGATAGGACACTTCTGCCTTATTTGCGACAAATGTTCCCGGATCACCATCGCTTCATGCAGGACAATGATCCCAAACATACATCTAGGCTATTGAAGGACTTTTTTGACGACAACAACATTAATTGGTGGAAGACACCACCTGAATCCCCGGATGCAAATCCAATAGAAAATGTATGGCATGAACTGAAGGAATTTATTAGAAGGGAGTCCAAACCCAAAACTAAAGAAGAGCTAGTCGAGGGGATCGTCAAATTTTGGATGACTGTATCTAGAGCCAAGTGCCAAAAATATATCAGGCACCTGAGGAAGGTAATTCCAAGAATGATCGAAGTACAGGGAGCAGCAACTGGATATTGAATGTTTGTTGTTACTAGTTGTTTGTTGTTACTAGTTGTTTGTTGTTACTAGTTGTTTGTTGTTACTAGTTGTTTGTTGTTACTAGTTGTTTGTTGTTACTAGTTGTTTGTTGTTACTAGTTGTTTGTTGTTACTAGTTGTTTGTTGTCCACATCTTGCTATTATAATAATTCATTATTGATGAACCTCAAGATTTTGCAATGTAAGCTGTCTTGGTCACCACATTAAAAGGTGTGAAATGATGGGCCTACCCAGTGTTGGTCATGATGTATAACAAAGTTGTGTAAGCTGGACATTTGTATGTTTAAAACAGCAGCTGAGCAATTGATTGATAACTTGGTTAGGGAAAGAACTGCTAATTGATCACTTTACAAGTCATAATTATTAATTAGAATACTATTAGTAAAATCGATCACTTTAAAAGTCATAACACCAGCATCTTTTGAAAGAACTGTTAATTGATCACTTTAAGTCATAATTATTAATTTACTATTAATAATAAATTTGATCACCAAGTCATAACACCAGCATCTTCTGAAAGAACTGTTAATTGATCACTTTAAAAGTCGTAATTATTAATTTACTATTTAGTAAAATTGTTCAGTCATAACACCAGCATTGAAAGGACTGTTAATTGATCACTTTAAACAATTATTAATTAGAAGACTGATAACCAAAAAAGTCATAATTATTAATAAGAAGACTATACATTATGCATCCATAGATTTCAAACGTAGACGTTTGCAGGCTTGCTGGACAGATTCAAGGCACTTTTCCCATGTTGGTTCGAAGTCTACGAGGTCCTTAAATGCTGCCGAGTAGTGATTGAACAATATCAGTTTGAGTGCCTGAAGTTCCTTCTGTGGGAGCCCATTGTGTTCTCTATTTCCCATGGGGGTACACCTCATCATCACATCCTCCCCAAACACTGCCTCCCTAGCTAGCTTACATGCCAGTGTTCCTGCTTTACATGTGGTCGAAAGTTTATAATATTTTCTTAAAACGTCGTGGGCATGGAGTAATTTCGACACGTTGATGACCTCCGATGGTAGAGCACTCCTCCTCGCCACTGAAGGAGTCTGAGGTAGAGCACTCCTCCTCGCCACTGAAGGAGTCTGAGGTAGAGCACTCCTCCTCGCCACTGAAGGAGTCTGAGGGTGCACCAGGGACTGTGCCAGGTCAGAAGAGGGAGTAGGGTGCAGTGAAGAGTGTGGAGGAGAGGGTGTAGCTACGAGAAGCAGAGTCGCCACATTTTTCCCGATTGTAGCAACTTTCCTCTGGAGGCTTGAGACAATCTCTGTCAGAGCCATAAAATCTACAGATGTGAGAATCTTACATGTTGAAACAATAATGGAAAAGGTTGTTTACAGACCTTCGTTTGCATAGCAGCATCGCCTTGGTGGGGAGGAACTTGGGAGCCTCGGCGGGGAGAAACTTGGGAGCCTCGGCGGGGAGGAACTTGGGAGACTTGGCGGGGAGGAACTTGGGAGACTTGGCGGGGAGGAACTTGGGAGCCTCGGCGGGGAGGAACTTGGGAGCCTTGGTGGGGAAGAGTTTTGGGGTTGTGCTTGGGGAGAACTTGGCGGCACCTCCGTTATCATTATAATTGAACCTATTTTGAATGTCAGTCAACTTACTATGATTGAATAATTTTAAAACTTACCAAGAGGAGCTGTAGCCATTTTGCCCCTCTTTTTCAGCCCTAATCGCCTCTTCTTTGTCACCTAGATTGTATTGACTGGTTCATAACTAAGATACTGTATTGCATGTAGACTTAACATTGCATGTAGACTTAACATTGCATGTAGACTTAACAACTTACTGCAGCAGGCACCTTTTTTGGAGTGTTGTACTGCCTTCTCTTCTTGGATGTCTGTTTGGATGTCTGTACATGTATTACAGTGACTAAAACAAAGCAATACATCGAACACCGACTACATACAGCAGCATTGAGATAGAGGAGAGTTGACTGCTGGTCTGGAGTTGACTGCTGGTCTGGAGTTGACTGCTGGTCTGGAGTTGACTGCTGGTCTGGAGTGGAATGCTGGTCTGGAGTGGATGGCTGGTGTGGTGAAGAAAGAGTTCGATCGTTCAACACTCTCTCTTCCAACTCGACCATTGAGTCATGGGATCCTGTTATAGATATAATAAAACTCTTGTCTTATATTCCCCATACAAAAGTGCTTACCGATTGCAAAAATCTTTCCCTCGTGGAATAGCCGCCCCACTTTTATTCTGCAGTCATCTCCCACAGACGAGCCATCTTTCACCATGTTAATCGGTACCACCGACATGGAATCTTCCAGTGGCCAAGAGACCAACACGTATTCTGAATAATTGTCAGATAATTATTTCGCTTGTCAATACAAGAGGCCTGGCAGCAAACATAATCAGACAAAGGTTTGCTATGCCCCCCCCCAAAAAGATGCTTAGCTAAACGCTTCTAGGTTAAAAAATATATATATTTAAGGCTAGATTTGCTTAGGAAGCAATACTTACTTCTGTCCACAATTGACTTCTTTAGGGCAGCCCTCAAAGACATATCTGGAAATGAACTAGTAGTCGAAAGACAACGATAGAAGAGTTAGACGAGCAAATGAAATCAGCACGAAGCAAAGGAACTGGAAGCGTGTGGTTTGGCAATAGCACGTGGTTGATTCACGAATGCGCAAGTGCGTAAAAAAGGACGCGCTAGAATAAAACATTTGGAAACGGATACCTTTCGGCGTTTTATTTGCGTTTGTTCTGATTGTCCGTTGGATTTTCTATCCGATCATTCCACGTTTCTTTTTTTCACGAAAGCGTAGCATTGCCGTTTAAACGGGCATGGAACTGGAACTTTTTTTGTCTCCTACTGTACGATCCTCTGCTGTGTTAGCATGTTTAAACGCCAAGAAGCAAACTTGCATAACGGATTATTTCAACCCCCACCATTAAACATGTACTCTCAATAATGATTGCATGTGTAAATTGTAGCAGTTGTTATTTACATTGGACATAGCAATGACCAAATTGTCTGTAAGGGTAATATATACCATACTTGACAGGAAACCATCAAGCCACTGAACAACATCTGGTGCCTATAGGCGGGAAAACAGTGTATTCAACACAATACGAAATTATGTCATCATTACTTTCAGTATAACGAACATTTCACTATAATGAACACCTTCTGGTCCCGAAGTGTTCGTTATACTGAGGTTCTACTGTACCATGGTATTCATCCAGGCTGTATTGAACAAGCTGCTGAATTTATATTTGGTGATTACTTTACCTGGATTAGATCAAATGAAATCATGGCAAGCATCACGCCAGTGCTTTTTTAATGGACCAAATACTGCTTAATGGACCAAATAATGGTTGCATTTCGTGAGTCGTATGCAGTACTAAGGTAAACAAAATGATATCACTTTCTTTAGCTTGTCTAATAGCATCAGGATTGTAGTGTGAACTATGACCATCAAGAAGTACTAAGATTGGACGAGCAGCAACAGCATACTTAAGGAAATGGTCAGCAAACACCCTTTAAACAATGTCATATCACCCCAGCCTCTATCACTTAGGCCATATGTTGTTCCCGCCACTTCACCTTTTGTCCACTCTATATTCAAACTCTTTGCATCAAAGATCACAAACGGTGGTATAGCCTGTCAAGCTGCGCTGACACACCCTATTACTGTAATCTGACTCTTGTTTCCCGAAGTACGGTACCTAACTTTTTGTTTTCCTTTTAAAGTCACAACACGAGGTGGTCGATGGTCTAGTGGCATGTCTGACTCATCCACATTATATATTTGCCCTGGCATGTTCATCAAGTTATTCTCCACCAACACCTCTTTCAAAAGTTTGAAGTAATTGAAGGGCTGAGTGCAAGAAGTGTATAAGTACATATTCAATGTTTTGAGTTATACGCGTTTTAATCATGCGCTGTAATAACTGTTATGATGGCATCTTCTGCCCTAATACCTGTTATGATAGCATCAGCCTTGTTTGTGTTGGGAATTACCCACAAACCTCAGCTATTTCTGTACTGATTTTATGATGATTATAAGCCTTCAGGCAAGAAATAATGAAATGAGAAGCTAAGAATATGGTGTGGGTGAATGACCTCTTTCTTCCAGGTTCGCTTCGTGGTCGATCTCTTTGCACAGTTTTTCGTGCAATCAGACCAAAATGATGAGCATCCTGGATATCTTTTTGGCCTAAACGACTAAACTGGGACATAGTAACCTCCTTGTCATCATCACTAAATAAAGAAAAGCATCTCTTCTTGCAGAAACAAGAGTTTCCTTGCTGTCTAGAGGGTATTACTCTGCCATCCTGCAGTTCCTGTTCCTGTTCCAAACCTAATGCTCTTTTCATTCTGTAAACATTCCTCTTCCATATATCTGGGTTCCTTTTCCTAGTAGCCACAGGGACTTCTACGGCAATAGGAAGAGTATCAGCCATTAGTTGTTTACTATGGTAACCAAGGTAACTGGCGCGTGTTAATGGACTTATACAAACTCTTGCCCTCAAACTGCAGCTGGCTTGCATGTGTAATAAACCATCAATGTACTAAAGTGTCCCTAACATCAAAACACCATGGAGATAGAGTCTAAAAATTGCCATGGGGAATGTCCTAAGATATTATGATCAGGTCTAGGACAAAATTGATTTTTCGCCAAAAATTGACTTATACAATTCTTGCACTCAGCCCTTCAATTGTCAAGTGCTTCTTGATTAATCATGGCATCCATCTTTACATTGGCTATAGCATTTCCTTTGCGCAGGCAAAGGTGTGGCTGCTTCAGAAATCTTCGAAAACATCCATCAGAGATTCTGCCCTTTAAGGGTTCCCTTATCACGAGCAACTGATTCTACTATATGCTTAATTTGTTTTCGGCTCTTTCCATATCCTATCTGTCCTACTGTCTGAATGAACTCTCCAAGTTCAGTCTCTTCATTACTGGTTAAATAGGACACCGGGCCTGGCTGGGTCCCGTGAACAACTTTACCGAGGTGCCTATCCTGTAGTTGTTCTAGGGATTCCATACTCAAGAGCAGCTCTTTTGACAGGGGCTCCATTCCTTACTGTTTCTAGGGCAGCCAGCATAGAATCATTGGACCATTGCTTCCTTTTTACATGTCTTGGTGATCGTAAAATAGCAGGAGCTGACTTAGAGCGAAGTCGCTTTCTTCCTTTTCGAGGCATGTCCACTAAAATAATGAAATAAAAGGTTGTTGTTCACTATGCAAACAATTGGCTACAGTGTTGTTCAGCTATGCAAAACAATAGCTAGGTTGGTATGTAGACGAGTTTTAAAAATGACAGTTAGCAAGATACTTGGTAAATACTGACACTTAGTAAGATACTTACATAGCTCTTGTTCTCTCGCTAAAAACTTATGGCTTCAGTAACACAATGACTATTACCTCTTCCTTGTCTGGGCACTGGAAAAGATAGCCTGCACTCTCCTCCAAATGTTCAATAAACACAAAGACAACGAAGAGACCGACCTTCAATTAACACTGGAGACTCTGAGAGTCTTGCACCAGGAGAAATAGCTGATAAAAGCCGACAATAGATGATGCTATAGCTAACTGGCGACAATCCAAACAGGAAGTTCTAGTTTCCGTATTCTTCCATACATTTTCCATGCCACATCTGCCGATAAATCGTCGCTTTTTGGTGCCGATAATTGGTGCATGCCGATAATTGGCAGCTTACGCTAGTCACCATTGTCAAAGGAAGAGGACCCAGTTTATTGGGAAGGAACTGGTTGAAGTTATTGTGTCTGAACTGGCACCAAATTTCCAGCCAACCAGTTAGACAACCTCCTTAGGGATTACAAGGAAATTTTCAGAGAAGAAGTCGGCACTGTCCACACTTACCTAGCAAATTTGCAACTCAAGGAAGGGGCTAGTCCCAAGTGCTTCAGACCTAGAAGAGTTGGACAGGCTTGAGGAAGCAGGAATTATTGAGAAGGTGTCATATTCGGGGTGGGCAGCACCAATCGTTGCAGTACCCAAGAAAGATGGAAGATTCAGGATTTGCGGTGATTATAAGGTGACCATAAATCCTGTTCTCGAAACTGACCAGCACCCTTTACTGAAGCCTGAGGAGCTATTTGCTACCCTAGCAGGTGGTTCCAAGTTCATGAAACTGGATCTATCGCAGGCGTACACGCTTGACAAAACAGCGCAGTATGTTACTATTAATACCCACAAAGGTCTGTATAAGTACAAGAGGTTACCTTATGGGGTGGCCTCCGCTCCTGCCATTTCCAGAAATTTATGGAACAATGTTACAGGGGATTCCTAATGTGGGTGTGTACATTGATGATATTCTCATCATTGGGAAAACTGATGCTGAGCATTTAGCCACCCTTAGGAAAGTGTTAAACCGGTTAAAAGAGCATAAAAAAGGCCAAAGTGCAATTTTTTGGCAACCATCAGTCGATTATTTGGGGCACACTATAGACAAGCAATGTCTCCATGCTACACCCGACAAGGTGGATGCTGTTATGAATGCTCCCCAACCCAAGAATGTCTCACAATTACGAGCCTTTCTATAGGCCTACTGAATTATTATGGCAATTTTTTGCCTGGCCTAGCTGGTAAACTTTACCCTCTGAACGGCTTACTTAGGAAGCATGCAAGTTAGAAATTTAATTCCTGTGAAAGAGCATTCAATTGGGCTAAACAAGCATTGAGTTCTGCCCAAGTCCTGGTTCATTACAATCCAGAATTACACATTCATTTGGCAGGTGATGCCTCAGCCTATGGCATAGGTGCAGTCCTATCACATATTATGCCAGATGAAAAGAGCATCCTGTTGCTTATGCCTCCATAACCCTTTCTACTGGTGAGAAGAATTATTCTCAAATAGAGAAAGAAGACTTAGCTTTGATCTTTGCAGTGAAGAAATATCACCAGTACATCTATGGCAGACAGTTTACATTGGTGACAGACCACAAACCCCTCCTGGCTATTTTAGGCCCTAAGACTATCCCTCCCCTAGCTGCAGCTAGGATGCAGAGGTGGGCATTTTTATCAGCCTACACCTATGAGATCCTATTCAAGCCGACCACATTACACTGCAATGCAGATGGCATGTCTAGACTGCCAATACACCAGCACACTTTAAAGGAAAAAGTACCTGAGATCACTCTTTTTCAATATTGGCCATATTGCAATGCTATCCATTTCTGCATAACATGTTAAGAGAGCTACCATGTCTGAAACAGTCCTTTCCAAAGTGTTTAGATACATCAAGAATGGTTGTCATTGCACTTACCACAGGAGAGTCTCAAACCATGGGAGAGGCACCGTAATGACTTAATGGTGGAGGGAGAGTGTATCATGCTTGGAATTCGAGTAGTGATCCCCCAGAAGCTGCAAAATACAGTTTTTGAAGGAACTCCATTCCAGCCACCTTGGGATGCAACGGATGAAATGCCTGGCTCGTAGTCGTGTATGGTAGCCTGGCGTAGATTGTGATATTGAGAAGATGATGAAAGCATGCGTTGCATGTCAGCAGGTCAAACAGGCTCCTGCTATGGCACCATTACACCCGTAGATATGGCCAACACGACCATGGCAACGTGTCCATGTAGACTTTACTGGCCCATTCCTAGGTTCTAATGACCTCATTGTTGTTGATGCACACTCAAAGTGGCCGGAAGTTCAGGTCCTAGGTTCTAATTACCTCATTGTTGTTGATGCACACTCAAAGTGGCCGGAAGTTCAGGAAATGAAGAGCACCACTGCTTCAAAAACCGTTAAAGTTCTTAGGCACCTATTTGCAAGGTGTGGCATACCAGAACAGTTAGTTTCCGATAATGGTCCCCAATTTGTGGCAGAATAGTTTTGCAAAATTCACGGTGTAATACATGTCAAATGCATCAAATGCACCCTGTATCATCCCTCATCCAATGGATTTGCGGAAAGGTTTGTCAGAACCTTCAAGGAAGCAATGAGAGCAGGAGAACAGGAAGGTTTACCTCTGCAACATAGATTGGATAATTTCTTATTCATGTACCGAGTAGCACCTCACGCTACTACTGGAACCACTCCCTGTTCATTGTTCCTAGGTCAAAATGTTAGGACTCGACTACATCTGCTAGGACCACAGTTGGAGTCTAAAGTGGTCGAGAAACAGGCTGACCAGAAGTCACAGCATGACCGATGAGCCTAAGTTCGAGTGTTTCATGTTGGACAAGAAGTCACTGTATGCAATGTGCGCCCTGGTGCAATGTACATACCTGCAGTGATTGTGGAGAGACAAGGACCTTTGAGTTACCTGGTTTCAGTAGGCATGTCAATCATCTCAAACCATTGGAGTCAAGTCCGAATGGAGACAGAAATCCTGACGATTCCGTGGAACCCGACTTACCTGCTGATGATGAAGATTTCGTTACATTTACTCCAACACCCGCAGCTGACATTCAAGTACCGACTGTTGTTGAACCGCCTCCAACTACTATGCTACCTAGGACATACCCAACGAGAGCTCGAAATCCACCTGTGTGGTATGGACCCGTGGTGACACACCGACACCTCATTATGTTGCATAGTGTTGTAGTCATTTATTAATTTTTTGTGTACCTTCCACCTTTTAATCTTAGTGGGTAGTAGTGGGGAGGAATGTAGTACTTTGTGTGTGTGTGTTAATTAACCACATCTTATTCAGTGCATTTTAATGATTACAGTCACTATTGAACCTTGGGTGTGTTACTTCACACTTCTGACTTGTCACTTTTGAAAATCAATATGGAATAAGATTGTTGCAACTTTTATTGAGTGTAGAAGCTAACTGGCTACATCTACATGCGTGCACATAGTGTTTGGTAACACGAACACTACAATTCTTAATGACTTGAGAAAGCATGAAGCCCAAGTTGTCTCCACAGTATATATATAAACCTTCATGCACAACTAACCCACCCACCTCAAGTTGACCACAACCTGCTCACTATTAGCGACCTGTCATTTCTCCCACCATAAGAATGAAGAATTGGGGCTCCTGAATATCAGTTGTGATTTTACCCAGCACTCTCAATGCCGTTAGTTGAATCAGTTTATTCTGGATTTTTGTGGACGTAATGCTCTTCTGAGCTAAGGAATGGAAAATCTTGACATGTAAGAAAACAAATTAAGCCCTTCAAAGCATAGCACGGTTGTTAGCCTCTTTTATGTAATGAAATCAAAATTAGTGATCTGACCAAAGCTGGAATGACCTGACAAGTTTTTACACCTACATTATATCTTGTTCTGTGCTCTCATAATTTTTCCGGGGTTCTTCTCACCTCTCATCTGCTGGCTTGGATGTGCCTGACTTCCAATGTCTATGCCATTATTGCTCTATTCCATCCTGGCATTGCAAAGATGCAAGATACCAGTGTCTACATAAGAACCCAAGCAACAACAAAAATGCAATTCTAGCAACCGTGGCACTTTACTGTAACAAGAATGTAAATCATATCATCAAGACTTTGTTTACTGAGCCTGAGGTTTGAACTGCTAACTTTGTCAACAAACAGATTGGACTTGAATAACAGATCATTATCACAGTGCTGCACAAATCTTACCTGCTGCAAATTTGGTATGGTATTTAATTTGATTAGATAACACCAGTGATGATGGCACATAGGCCTGTGCCAGAAATAGTACCACTAGCTAAGTTCATAGTAACACATTGGCTACAATAGCAGTTATAAGAAGAATGTAAGAAGAATGGAAAAACATATCAGCAAACAGATGGTTCGTACTGAATGTGAGACTTGACAGGTTTAAGTTCGCCTTCTTTAGAGAAGCTTGTGTTTCTGTTATTGGCATTCTACCTGCAAGTGAAACCAAGTGAAGTGATGCCACACTTGATAGTTGTAGCAAAAGATGTGTAGTTGTCTGGCAGTTTTAAGGTTTTCAATGGAAGAAATGCTTTACTTTCATCTTGATTCAACCCTCATGTCTTGTGTACAGGCATAGGCAACTTTGTTGTCCAGACCAATAATGATGTGGATGTATCTTTCATAGATTGCATGAGCATTGATAAAGGTATTGAACTGTATAATGGTGGTTGTGTGATAGTTTCTAGTTAGTCTGTTGAGTGCTGTTGAAGGTACAATGAGCAAGAACGAGTCATTCATTTTCATTGCATTCATTCTCTCTAGTCATCTTCATTCCCCTCCTTACCCCTGATTTGTTTTAGTTTGTTGATATTGTACACTGCTATCTCTTTGCCCAAGTATGATTTATCAGGAACAATACTTGAACTTTACCAAACTACAATCTTGACTGCTATATCCACGAGTCAAGATTAACAAGTGATAAGAAAATAAAAGGCTTATATATAGTGCTTCAATATTGCAGTGAGAAAGACGGTTTTAAAATGTTGGAGGGGGAAAGCATCTGTTGTTTGTATATTTTTATGTTTTTTTCCTTTCATTTCTAATTTCTATCATAAATCTCTCTCTCTCTGTTTGCTCAATGGTTATTGTTTTTTCCAATATCTACATATTCATAACTGTATATATATGTATATACTGTATTTCCAAGATTTAGGACTTAATTACACCATCATTATCGTTGTATCTGAGTGCATTTGGAACAAACGTTTTATCATACGTAACTATTACATCTGTATTTTCAGTTCAACATATTATCCTGTAATTCAAGGATTTCAATGACAATACCCCATCTTTATATAGACAACTATCAACATCATCTGATGATTGCTGTAATCTATCAGATCCTGAGGAACAAAGTCTCCTCATACTTCTCATTTTGTATCCAGGAAGTGAAAGATATCAATATTGTTTCCATTCACGATATCTTTCCTGCTAAACTGAGAGGTTTATTTTAATATGTTGAGTGAAGCTGAAACTAGGAGGAAGAGCTAGAATGGTGCACTTAAAGTATTTATAACAAGGAAAAATGCATCCCCTCTACTCGATGTCAACCTACAGCTAACCGATGTCTTTAAACTCTCTCTCATCGAACATATACCTTTAGGCATACAGTGCCTTGATGGTAGTGGTCACTATCCCAATGAATGAACTCTGCAGGGGATGAAAATTATGAACATTCATCCATCTACTAACATAGTAGAAATTCTGATACTTTTGTTTAACTCATACTATTGTGTTGCAGTTTAGATTATTTGGGTAGAACTTGTTCTTCCCTGCAACTACACCGACTCCACACATAAGCAAGGTCAGGAAAAAAATGAAATGGCAATTTCTATGTAGCTTGCTCAAAGTGACCTATCAAACTTGGGTCTATGTGGCACTAGCACAGCATCTGCTCATCACTTGGAAAATCTTGCTTGCTTAGCAACCATAGTATCATGCATCTCTCCCTGAAACTCCACCTATCATGACTGTTGCGTTCCATCAAGTTCTATGCTTGCCACACGTCAACACAAGTTATGTCTTTAAAAATAAAAATAAATCTACATGTCAATATCACACACTGTTTTTTCTTCGTATGTATCAATTATTTTCTATCATTATTTTACTGTATGGTTTTTTTAGTGTTTTTTTATAGTCATTTAAATACACCCGTCGCTTTGAAATTGCATAATATTTGCATTCCATATTGGTTCGAAAAAACGAAATGAAGATTTGTTTGGATGTATTTAATCAATAATGAAGAAGATAAAAATGCGAAAGAAGGAAAAAAGGTGAAGGCCTTATTTATGTTGAGTTTGCCATGTGTTGTGTCCCTGTTACTATTTTGGCTTTATTTTTTGGTTGTATTTGTGATGCATATATTTGTTATGCATATGATCTGTGTACAGACAAACCAAAAAAAAAATGTTGAACCAAGTTTGGACATTTTCTGAATCTCCCAACAATAATCAGATAAAGACTGGCTTCTAATGTTTGCTTATCTTTCAGATTGTGACACTGCAGCAGTTCAAGACATTATGAATATGTCTAACTATCTGCTGAAGAAATTTAGTCAAGCCATGTAGCTACTTCTGCTTCACTCTACTATATACCACCATTGAGGACCTTTTCAAAATGCTTACGGGAAAGAAATTCGTCTTGTGGACATCTCAATGAATGGGCATTTTAATTTATGGCAGTTTAATTCCCTTTTATAACTTTATTCCTGTAATTTATTATTTCTGCAATTTATTCATCTACTCCTCACCAACTCTAATCACCCAAGTATTCATTGCTCATTGTATTCTAAATAGTTTCTCTATAGCTACTAGTGTATTTCATGATTACTTTGTGTAGTGAAATCCCTAATCGTGCTCTTCAATGTTCTGAAACGTCTCTTGAATATTAATAATATGAGAGAGATAGCTTTAGTCGTAGATCATTTACTTACAGACTGGGATTGGAAACTAATTTTTTGTGATTAATACACGTTTCCAACCCTGTTCTATGAAAACACTCAGTTGGAACAACCAGACCTCTGTTGGAGAATACATGCTGTGATGGCAGATGAGAAGCTGCTCTGATATCTGAGAAATATATTGCAAAAGGTAATAACCTCCTAGTAGATAGCTTATTATCTACCTACCATGGCTAACTTCTACTTGTAGCTAAGGTAAAAGATCTGTGGGAGGATGAATAAAATCTAGGTATCAGTGAAGGAGCTACTGTCTGGTACATTACAAATAGTGCATGGACTTTACATTTAGGTGAATCAGAGCTATGTATGAAGGAGTTAAAGAAAGTTCTGACAGGAACCGTATCACCTTGTTAGTCGGTAGCTGCCAGAGAAACTTGGCATTTGGTGTGAGGCCTCACTATAGGGAAGAGTTTTGTACCTTTAAAATCACCTCACTGATCAACTTCAAATTGTATTCACTTGACGTTTCGACTAGATGCTCTAGCCTTAGTTATAGACTTGTTTTTTTGATGGCAATTCCCAGAAAACTGCAGAGAAATGTGAGGATTCTTCCAACAGCTTCAATCAACTTCGAATTTCAATGAGCTGTGGGTTCTCTTTTTAATCAGAAAAATGCCATAACAATTTTTTTATCAGTATGTCACTAACTTTCTACTCAAATTATTGGTGAAGCAAAGATATTATTTTGTCGAGTCCATGAGTGATGCTACAAAAAAGCACAAGAAAATGAGAAAATGCTCTAAAGTATGTGTGTAAAAAAAGTCAGAGAAAAATTGGAATCTTCAGCACATAAGTATACAGGACATAATTTTGTGCTTCCATGGAGTTAAATGGGGGTGAAAATGGAGATTGGAACAGAAGATGGATTAATTTATTAGACAGGATGCATGTGGACTATAAGTGACACTATATATGGTCTATTTTATGCCATGGAAGAAAGGAATACGTAACTATTTCAAAGCAAAAGCTGCAAGCAAACTCACGGATGGAACTAATGATGCATAGTGAAAGTTGTATTGCATAATGAGAAAGTTTTCCCTTGGAGCATGTCTTCTTTGGACTATAGAGGATGACAATGGGGGAAGGACCTTATCTCCAATTGTCCATAGAAGTTCTCAAATATATGTATAATATTCCTGAATACACAAAAGAAACACCTGAACCTTCCATAAACACCATTTTTTAATGGAAGAAATCATTCTTCAGTATTACCATAGCAAATGTCTCAACTGTATCATAATACTCTTGACTGCAGATGAAGAGGTTAGATAGGCTGGAACATCTTCTGCTATACCTATGACTTCGAGAAGGTTTCGATCAATATCTACTTCGGCTATCTTGGTACAATTAATGTCGTATTTTACATCTTCGTCGACAAATGTACAGTTCACCTTCTCTACCACACCTGCCTCCACAGGAAAGAAGAAGCCAGTACACCGAGAGATCGCAGAGTATCGGTTTTTCTCGAATCTGTTTTGATCAGTCAGACCCAATGCAAGCTTACATCAGTGACAGAATGTTGTGCAATACTTTGACAATTTATGCCTATAAAACTGAGGGCAATTCTTGCATCATTTGACCCTCTAACTGGTTCCGTTTCTTGTTTTTCATTTCCATGATGGAAAGGCCTTGCTCACATCGGTAAGTGGTCGAAAGGGTAGTCAGGATCTTTAGAGCCTGACTTGCCAAGTTTGGTTTGTAATTTAGCCATGCTATCAAGAATGTTTCTATGTCCTTGTTATGGAATTCCAGCTTCTAAGCCTCATTCACTCCAAGAGTTATCCACTCCTCTTTTGCTGGAAACTCATCTTCATCGACCTTATCCTCATTGGCCAGAAAAGGTTGCTGGCACCACTGAAGGCAAGTCCAGATCAGGGAAGTATTCCTCCATCGTTCTGACCAATTCATCCAAGTGGGCCTGGATGTCTGCTTTCATTAATCTATTTTGTCAAGTGTGAGAAACTGTGGCACTATACTCTTTGCAACTCTCTTACTCAACAATTTTAGCTTTCCGACAGATGCAGAAATGGTATTTTTGCATCGATGACTGTTATGTTCCTTCCTTGAAGTGCTAAGTTGCCTCTGTTCATTGAGTTCATTGAAGATGACGCCCAAATAAGCAAAGACGGAAAAGCCATTTGTGGTTAGAAAAGTGATGTGCCAGGTCGGATTCTTTTTGCTGCAAAATTGTTGCAGCTCCCGAAGCTCAATCACGTGACTCACAACCTTGCCTTGACACAGCCACTTCGGTGTTGTACAGTAGCACTTCATACTTCTCGTCCATCTCATTGCATAATTCTTGAAACAGGTCGCTGTTGAAGTCTTTGGCTTTTGAAGTCTTTGGCTTTTATGGAGTTAAAAACATTAATAGGTTGGCCAAATACAACTTTCAAGGCATCTGGGATTCAAGTGTATATCGGTGAATGCTGCAATGGTCAATAGGGTTATCTGCATTTGAACAAAGCCTCTGAACCCCCGATTACCACCCATCATAGTAGGTGCACCATCAACATACACCTGTTGAACACTGCCAAGCCAGTCCATTTTTCTCGAGGAAACCACTGACTGTGCTTAGCACACCCTCTCCTTTAGTTGTCGTAGCAATAGGTCTTGATTTGAAGCTATAAATTGGTCTGCGTACAAATTTGTTTCCTCCACAATTCTCCTTAGGATAGTGTCACCGAGAAAAAGCTGAGCAAAGTCAACTGGTCCTTCCATATCAACCATGCAAACAGATTTCTGACTGAATGGATATCACCACTGGAGCTGCATAGAAAAACCTCTTCCTTCTCATCCGAGTGGTCAATAGAACGACATTAAAATAGCGCAGCTGCTGACATCTGTAGACTTGTCAAATTGCACAGAAAATTTGACTGTCCTTTGACTTCTTCCACTTTGTGCCAGTATATGCACAGCTGTATCGATCCAATGTTGAATTATGCAGTTTGAAACTGACTGAGCTTCTTGCTTGTTCTTCACCTCATGCTTTGGCAACAATCACTCATGCCATGGCATGATCAGATTTTGGCAATTGTATGCCCCCTTCAGCTGCTCTACATATATTTACATTAGTAAATCTACTTTCACTTTTATAGTTGAGGCATGGTGGTACCCTCTGCTTTTATACATCTAGTAGTGGTTTTTGTAAGGCTATCCTTTGTTGGCTATCCTTTGTTGGGGCACATTCCCTAATTTGCCATAAGTTGCTAGCGTATTATGTAAATAGTAACTAGGGGCAATTGTTTTTCTGAAACACCGCTTCATACATTGTTTCAAAAACTCACTACCACTGTCACAAATAGGGCACAACTGATTTTGGCATCCAAACCCCACATCCCCAATAATTAACTTAATGTTCTAGGAAGCTGCATGTGAGGTAAATGCCTATAGTTAGGAGCTCAAATGTACACTACACAACACATACAACTAGCTCCCATAATTAGGAGCTCAAGGGTAAGGGACATACGGTACATATTAACAAGACAGTGCCCATTAGCTCACTTTCAGTCTCTCAAAATTGCACCAAGCACTTATTTCAAATCTTGGCTTACATCCCTTCACTCCAGGTCGTCAAACAACTGGTACAGGCTACTCCATGTCCATGAGTACTTTGTTGGTGCATTCCCCATCCACTTCTCCATGGTCCTTTCCGTGCATGCATGTTATCAACTTGGTTGTGGTCGCATCAATTCTTTCAGCCACTTTACACCAATCAATAGCCAGTTCATTATTCGGCTACAATGTTCATGACTCTCCTTGGCCCATCTACTTAATTAGTACATAAAATGTCGGTTGATTGTGTTCATCATGTTATAATAAGCTAATAAGCAAACATCACACCAACAACACAAGGGAGGCTCCACATACGCCAGTGGGGCAATCGCCAATCCATTTTCTCCATCAAGCCCCTCAAACGATTCTGTTTTTCCCCCCCCGTGCGTGCGTGTTATGAGCTTAGTCATAGTCACCGATTTTTTTGGCTACTTTATGCCAATCAACAGTACACATAGCTGTGTAACACTAATATTGCAAAACTAACACTGTGATAATTAAGTACACAGCTAACTGTGTAACAGTAATACCGTGATGATTTAAGTATACACAGCTATATGTGTAACACTAACACCGTGATGATGTAAGTAATTACAGCTACATAACTGTGTAATACTAACACTGTGATGATGTAATGATACATAGCTAATTGTGTAACACTAACACTGTGGTGAAGCATGTACAATTGACCTATACCAACATTCACACCAGTGAAAATATAAACTACTGTAAAAACTTGGCTATTGCAAAGAGTCCTATACCTTGTGGCTGTGGTGGAGAGTGCAGAGGTGACTTGCCCTGGGCTGTGCCTATACACACATGTACATATAACATAATGAATGATCATATAGTTGGCTAATGTTAGGAGCTACTGCACACTATCACACACTATCCTTATAGTTAGTAGAGACTGGAAAAGTAGTTGGGAACTATTAGAATCTTGGCTATTGCAGAGTACTGGTTGTGGTGGAGGGTTCACAGGTGACTGGCCCTGGGCTGTGCCTATATACACATGTACATATAACATAATGAATGATCATATAGTTGGCTAATGTTAGGAGCTACTGCACACTATCACACACTATCCTTATAGTTAGTAGAGACTGGAAAAGTAGTTGGGAACTATTAGAATCTTGGCTATTGCAGAGTACTGTACCTGCTGGTTGTGGTGGAGGGTTCACATGTGACTGGCCCTGGGCTGTGCCTATATACACATGTACATATAACATAATGAATGATCATATAGTTGGCTAATGTTAGGAGCTACTGCACACTATCACACACTATCCTTATAGTTAGTAGAGACTGGAAAAGTAGTTGGGAACTATCAGAATCTTGGCTATTGCAGAGTACTGTACCTGCTGGTTGTGGTGGAGGGTTCACAGGTGACTGGCCCTGGGCTGTGCCTATACACACATGTACATATAACATAATGAATGATCATATAGTTGGCTAATGTTAGGAGCTACTGCACACTATCACACACTATCCTTATAGTTAGTAGTAGAGACTGGAAAAGTAGTTGGGAACTATTAGAATCTTGGCTATTGCAGAGTACTGGTTGTGGTGGAGGGTTCACAGGTGACTGGCCCTGGGCTGTGCCTATATACACATGTACATATAACATAATGAATGATCATATAGTTGGCTAATGTTAGGAGCTACTGCACACTATCACACACTATCCTTATAGTTAGTAGAGACTGGAAAAGTAGTTGGGAACTATTAGAATCTTGGCTATTGCAGAGTACTGTACTTGCTGGTTGTGGTGGAGGGTTCACATGTGACTGGCCCTGGGCTGTGCCTATATACACATGTACATATAACATAATGAATGATCATATAGTTGGCTAATGTTAGGAGCTACTGCACACTACCACACACTATCCTTATAGTTAGTAGAGACTGGAAAAGTAGTTGGGAACTATCAGAATCTTGGCTATTGCAGAGTACTGTATCTGCTGGTTGTGGTGTAGGGTTCACAGGTGACTGGCCCTGGGCTGTGCCTATATACACATGTACATATAACATAATGAATGATCATATAGTTGGCTAATGTTAGGAGCTACTGCACACTATCACACACTATACTTATAGTTAGTAGAGACTGGAAAAGTAGTTGGGAACTATTAGAATCTTGGCTATTGCAGAGTACTGTACCTGCTGGTTGTGTTGGACTGGCCCTTGGCTGTGCCTATATACACATGTACATATAACATAATGAATGATCATATAGTTGGCTAATGTTAGGAGCTACTGCACACTATCACACACTATACTTATAGTTAGTAGAGACTGAAAAGGTAGTTGGGAACTATTAGAATCTTGGCTATTGCAGAGTACTGTACCTGCTGGTTGTGTTGGAGGGTACACAGGTGACTGGCCCTGGGCTGTGCCTATATACACATGTACATATAACATAATGAATGATCATATAGTTGGCTAATGTTAGGAGCTACTGCACACTATCACACACTATCCTTATACTTAGTAGAGACTGGAAAAGTAGTTGGGAACTATTAGAATCTTGGCTATTGCAGAGTACTGTACCTGCTGGTTGTGGTGGAGGGTGCAGAGGTGACTGCCCCTAGGCTGTGCCTATACACACATGTAATATATAACACAATATTACACCCGACTAGGACATAGAGTTGGCTAATGTTAGGAGCAATCACGCACTATCACACACTGTCCGTATACACTTTGTGGAAACTTGAAAAGTAGTTGCTGAATATCAAGTGATCTCAGGCTGGTATGCCAATTGTGTCACCCCTAATTGGCTACCACAGGCTTCCCTGCTTGCTTCTCTATAGACTGGCAGCTATTTGTAGCTGCTGTTTGAGCTTTCACCTCTGCACCAACAGGAAGCTGCACTCCCTCACCAGCATGCTCCATGGTGGCCCGTCTCAAAGGCAACAGGGAGCAAGACACTTTGCAATTTCTTAATTGGGTTTAGAGTTATTTTACTACTTTATGAATCTCATTACAGCATTTCCTGTAGAATACTAGACACTTCCTGTAGTATACTATGCACACACATGCCTGTGTGCAATAGCTAAATTATATGGCACACTATTGAGTAGCCAAAGAAAACCAAATAAACTCCTCCCACCAAAACAAACAAACAAAACTTAACATGTGCTATATCAAGTAAGAACGCTGGAATAGAACTTATTTCTAATCCAGCATTGCACGCCATTATGTTTTCTTGTGTTGACCAGTTATGATGGAACGGAATGGAAGGGCAGAGCACACAGTAGCTATCTGCATACTCTAACATCCAGGTGGTGCTAAGCATCCACTGTGCTAGACCACCAGGGCACACAGTAGCCATCTGCTAACTCTAACATCCAGGTGGTGCTAAACAACTATTGTGCTAAGACAACCAGAGCACACAGTGGCTATCTGCTTACTCTAACATCCAGGTGGTGCTAAACTTCACTGTACAACCAGAGCACACAGTAGCTATCTGCTTAGTCTAACATCCAGGTGGTGCTAAACATCCACTGTGCTAGACAACCAGAGCACACAGTAGCTCTCTGCTTACTCTAACATCCAGGTGGTGCTAAACACCCACTGTGCTAGACACTACCACCAGGACAAGTGTGATAATCTTGACTTGAAGGCTATAGGAAGTGAATACATAGAAAAAAATGAAACCAGAAGAAACACATTTGCTATGTTTCCTTAACCCTTAGAACCCTATGCTCCCTAATATGTGCGTGCCTGCCACCCTGTGGTCCTGGAGAAAAAAATTACTAAAAAGTTTAAAGTTGATTATAATGCCAAAAAAAAAAAAAAAAAAAAAAAAAAAAGGAAGGGGGAAAACAAGCCGAAAAATCGGCCGCTCGGGTATATACCACTCTAGGTATCGGCCGAAAAATCGGCCGCTCGGGCTCTAAGAGTTAACTTAATAGTTATGTTGTTGTTTTCTAACTATGTTGTTTTCTATATATTAACTTTGCGTATATATGTATATTGCTACTAGTACTTTTTTCCGGTATATTTTATTTTCAATAACCACAAGCTTGAATAAATACAGTGTTGGGTTGGAGATTGTTGGCCAGAACAGGGAGACTCTATATAGAGTCCTTAAAAAAGTAATGGTAGTTTAGATATGCAGTGTATGCATAATGGTTTGCCGTTCCCAGTAATGAAGTTGAATTGCACCACCACTGAGTTGAATCTGGTAGACCACCCTTCTCTTCCTGGTTACCATTCCAGCCATAGACCAAGCTCCTGTACAAAACATATTTATTAGGTGTGCATCATACTGCAATCAACCTGAGCACTTCAAATCTGGTGGCTACAGCCCTGTTTATGTATCACCCCCACTGCCTTGACCTCCCACTCCCATTGAGGAGCCTCCTAAAACATTGCTGTTGGTACAGCCAACCAGAACTTTCATTCTGCCAGAAGACCAAACAACAGTCTGTATAATTACCATTACTGGATCCACTGTTCCAGCTTTTATTTTTGGGGGGTTTCGTTTTCTTGAACGTTACTAAATTACACTAACAACTAGACTGAAGTAAAGGCTGGATCACTACCACAGATAGGCGCTAGAGGTTCAAGCCATCAATTGGACCTAGTATTACACTTACTGCTTAGAGCGAACGTAGCAGCGAGAGTTCTTCTGAAAGCCATTCCCAGGACAAATCAAAAGAAGTAGAAGCAGCAACAAAACCTAACGGTGATCAACAGTAGGCCGACTGACTTCACGCGCTCTATCGAACACGTGGTGTAGAATACCAAATGTTGATTCCGCGTTTCGGGTAATTAAATAAAGGTTCATGCGTTGCGTTCGCAATACGTTCGTTTCTTGAGCGTTGCATGTGCGTTTCTTGAGCGTTTCTTAAGATAGGTTTCTGCGTTGAACGTTTACACAACGCAACGGTACGTAAATTTTTTGGGGGCCTCAACTGTACTAACTGTCCTATCAATAACCCTATCCACTGCAATGAGTGACCCCATCGATTACCCCATCTCTAATGTAACTCTATTCCTAACTCAGTACTTATGGGTACAGTGTTGATGACATCATGATGACGTAATGCTAGGATGGTGAGATTTGGAAGCAACCATGATGAGCTTCAAATATAGAAAAAGTAATATGAGCATTCCCACACAAGGTTGCCAGCTGCTAAACTGACTTCACCATTTAAGGAATTGGGTGAAGTCCCAACTGACAACATAACTTGTTGGAGTTTCCCCTATGCAACATTTTTAGTATCAAAAGAGAGCACACAGAGTGATCTATCTGTTCTCAAGTGCATTCAGTGAAGTGTGCGGAATCTATGGAGCTCCAAAGTTTAAGTACAAGTTTTTGGGTGTTTTTCTATTTTGTCCCCTTTATGCATTTTTTAGCGAGCTAAAGAAGGAGTCATCCAAACAGGAGTCATACTAAGAAAAATATAGTCTATCCAGCAAGACCTCGAAAGCAAGTCTCTAGATGTAGACTAAGAAGAAGCTAGCGATGGCCTCTCAAGCGGCCATCTTTACTCTTCGAAATATCTTCATCTACAGATTGGCAGACTTCATGATGGTAAGTCCTGCTTAGCCAAACCAATTTTGCAACAGTAGGCATCTCTTTCATGAGCCAGAGGTGTAATGGTGATTTTCTCCTGACGACATTAAATGAAAACAGTAGATTTATGTTTAGAAATGCTAGGGGAAAAGCCCTATTTTAAGCTAGTTATAAATTTTAAGCTGAAATATGTAGTATTTCAAATGTACATTGTTTTGAAACTTCATGGCCATGGAGGAGGAGTTACCTGCATAGCAACAGTAGCTATGGGCTAGAAGTATCCTGCACGTGAGCAGCAAGAAGCTCTTTATTAAATTAAGGGAAATGGTCATACCGGCATACGTTGCCTTACTGTACACACGTTGTCTTAACTCTTACACTGCGTTTGTCACGGCGTTTGTGACACAACAATCCACCACACGTATGCGTGTGTCACAGCATCCGTGACAAGCAATTTACCGCTGGCAGTGCGTGTGTCACAGCATCTGTGACATGATATTTCTTGTTGCATAGCTCCGTGGATTGTCTGTTTTATAGTCTGTACTTACTAGGTAAGGTTGATGGGTTTATAATCAAACTTGGGAATGCATCACCATCTCCATGAATAACATAAAAAAACAAAAAAACAGGCGTTTTATTTCGTGGTTCATTGCCAGATGAATGTCAGCAATACTTTCCCTTAGTATTCACTGCGCCGACTAGTCCTCACTCTGACTAGCCCAATACTTTCACCCCTAGGCTTTATAAGAGCCTTCGTACCCTTCACCCAGGTAAAAGTGAACAATGATTGCTTTGCACATCAATATACAAATACAGTTCCCAGTGATCTATCAGCTAGTCCAGCCTGTTATGCGCTTGGCTCTAACATAGATACTCTCTCTCTCTCTTTGCTAGCTCTCTAGCTATCTCTTTTATACTAATAGTTAATTGCACACGGATTTACACCCGGCACTATGGTCTTGCACACGAATACTGTGGTCTTGTAGATGAATGTTCGGATAATGTTCTTGGACATTGTTGTGGTCATAACCTTTGTTCTCCGTTATGTCTTCCTTCTCTGACACTCCCTTTCCGTTCAGGCAAGAACAATATTCTCGGGAAAGTCCGTCCGCATTCGCATTCAATCGACCTGGCTTGTGGTGGATAGTGTAGTGATACGGTTGCATCGATAACGCCCACCTCCCTATTCTCCCGTGACTATCCTTCAGCTTTGCAAGGTGTGTCAGTGGGTCATGGTCTGTCTCAATCGTGAACTCTGTCCCTTCTAGGTATACTCGGAAGTGTTTCGTACCCTCAACGATCGCTAGAGCTTCTTTCTCTATTGTAGAGAACTTTCTCTCTCTAGGTAGCAACTTTCTTGACCCATAGGCGAGTGGGTGTTCTTCGCCTATCTCATCTTTCTGGGCAAGCACATATGCTATTCCTGAGTCGGAAGCATCTGTTTGCAATAGGAAGGGCCTATTCCATAGGGGTGTGGTTAACACAGGGTAGTGAGTCAGAGCATCCTTCAAGCGCATTGAAATGACTGTTGTGTCGCTTCACTCCAAACAATAATGTTCGGTTTGTCCTTCCTAGTCAGCTCAGTTAGGGGGGTTGCAATAGTGGAAAAGTCGGGGATGAAACGGCGATAATACCCACATAGTCCCAAGAACGCACGGACGTCCTTATTTGTGATGGGCTGGGTAAAATCTTGTACGGCTTGTACTTTAGCTTGTAGAGGGTGGACCTTCCCATTTCCTACAGTATGTCCCAGGTATTCGCACTCATTACACGCGAACTTGCATTTCGATTCCTTAATGGTGAGGCCGGCTTTTCGTAATCTTATGAAGATTTCTTTCATATGTTCCAAATGTTCCTCCCATGTTTTGCTGTGGATGATGACATCGTCCAGGTAAGCCGCCGCGAACGTCTGTGTTCCTTCGAGTAAGTGGTTCATCAGACGCTGTTGACCAAACCAAAGGGCATGGTTACGAACTGGTACTTTCCCCAGGGTGTGATGAAAGCAGTCTTCTCCTGGCTTGCCTTTGCCACAGGCACCTGCCAGTAACCCTTTGTAAGATCCAAGGCAGTGATGTATCTTGCCTGTCCAATATCATCAATCATGTCCTCAATTCGGGGTATGGGGTAGGGGTCAGCCTTGGTGACGAGGTTGAGTTTTCTATAATCCACGCAGAGTCGTTTTCCGCCGTCCTGTTTAGGAACCAAGACCACCGGGGCCGCCCACGAACTTCTGGAGGGGACTATGATGACCAACCCTAGCAACTGTTTGATTTCTTCACGAAGAAACTCATGCGATGTGTGAGGGAGTCGGTAGGGGGGTAACCGAATAGGGGTGGCATCACCAGTGACAATATCATGACTCACCAAGTCTGTTTTTCTAGGGTCATTGCTTATGACGTCGGAGAACTCCTCCCTCAATTCCAGGAGTTCCCTTTCTTGATGGTTAGTGAGCGTACTGATAAAACCATCTTTCTTTTCTTCGCTAGCTTCCTCATTGGGATCATCGTCAACCGCAAGGAATACGGCTGCTGTCGGGGCGTACCACTTCTTCATTCCATTAATGTGGAAAGTGCGAAGTCTTTTTGGTCCTTGTCCCATGTCAACCTCATAGGTGACGTCCGTGATCTTCCTCGTGATTATCACATGGCCCCGCCATTCGCTGTGGAGCTTGTCGAGTTTCCTGGGTTGAAAAACCAACACATAATCACCCACCCCAAACATTCTCTCTGTCGCCTTTTTGTCATGGTACTGTTTGTGTTTTTTCTTTTCTCCCGTCTCTTTCAAGTTGGCCAATTCTCTGACGAGGGACATTCTCTCCCGAAGTTGATGCAGGTACTCAGCTACATCCTGTTCCTCGTCGCCATCCTTTCCACTCCACATCTCGACCAATTCATCCAGAGGAGTTCTCATTTCTCGGCCAAACATGAGCTCATATGGGGAGTAACCGGTGGACTTGTGGATCGAGCCTCTGTAGGCCTATAATATAAATGGTAAACACTTATCCCATTCCATCGTACCTTTTTGAGTCAGTTTCCGTAGAAGGCGTTTGAGAGTAGAATTAAACCTCTCCACCATTCCATCGGTCTGGGGGTGGTACGGAGACGTCTTGATCTGGTGTATGCCCGTTCGGTCACAGAACTGTCTCATCATAGTCGACACGAAGTTAGTCCCATTGTCTGAAAGCACTTCTTTTGGGACTCCCAGCCTGGATGTAACCTCAATCAAACACTCAATGATTGCCTCGGATGTAATATTACGTAATGGAAATGCCTCAGGCCACTTGGAGGCGTAATCAATTATTACCAGTACGTACTTATTACCAGATCTCGTCCTTCGAAGGGGGCCGAAGATGTCCATCGCAATTCGGTTGAATGGTGTGCTGATGATCTGCAGAGGATGTAGTGGTGCTCGTTTGAGGGTTGCAGGGGCGGCCAGTTGACAAGTTGGGCAAGACTGACACACCTCCTTGACGTCCACGGTCATTCCAGGCCGGACTAGCCTTCTTCTCAGTGTATCCAGGGTTCTTGTTTCCCCAAAGTGACCAGCCGTCGGAGAACAGTGGACCAGTCTAAGTATTTCATCCCTACAACATTTGGGAACAACAAGTAAGTTTTCCTTCCCTCCCCCATGTGGCTTCCTGTACAACACTCCATCCTCCCAACAGAATTCTCCCCCACCATCCCCGTCAGCCTGACTTCTCCAATTCTCCAGTGTTGGGTCGGCCAGCTGAAGAGAGCGGAGTTGGTGTGGTGAAATATGTTCCAGGTGGGCCTGTCGTCCTGCTAGATCCTCTCCTGGTTGATTCTGTGTGGGAACAACAAACATATCGTCATCAAAATCAAAAACATGTCCCAGCCCCTGCTCTTGGTCTTCAAGACCATGGGTTAGCGGCTCCTCCCTTTCTTGGGTGCTTTCCGTCTCACGACGTTCTTCCTCTTCCTTCCTTTTTCCAGTCCGTGTAGTCGCCATCGCTACGTTGCTTTCGGTCTGCTCGGGGTCAGAGGTTTCTGGGTGCACTTTCTCAGCATGACTCTCGTCTGCCAAAGCTGCCTTCAGTAGATTACGAAATCTTGGGACGTCCTGACCAAGGAGCATGTCTACTGCGAGGTGGGGGGATACTCCTACGGCTAGCTCATGGGTTTGGTTGTCGATCTGCAGGCGGATCTCCTGGCTGCCGGAAACCAAACTGTCTTGGAACTTGCGGTCATGTATGGAATCTTCCATCCTAGACGGTTCTTGCGAACCATGCATCGGGGGTGTATGAGTGACTTCGTGCACCCTGTGTCTAACAGAGCCAGCACTGCTTTGCCATCCACACATACTTCTCTGGTCCATTTCGGTCGATGGGCCGGTACTGACGTAACACCTCCAAAATTCGCGCTCTCCATCTTAACATGGCAATCCTTCCGCATGTGTCCTCGGCGACCACATCGAAAGCACTCAATCTGAGGTCTGAGGACGGTCCCTAGCCATTGGGTAACTACCACTCTGCCCACCACTCCATCGAGCACAGTCTCCTCCTATTTTCCTTGGGCCTCTTCCCACAGGTATAGGGCGGAAGGGCGTCTCTTGTCTGGGCTTCTCCCTTTCATTGGGTCTTTGATTGTCCAGATGTCGAATAATGGCTTCGGCCATCTGGTCATAGGATCCGGGGTTGAGGTTCCTAATTTGAGCCTCTAACCACTTGGGTAGACACCTCAGTGTGTTTTCCATCATTACGGTGGTCTCAAGGTCATGGGGCGACGAAACTATCTACTGCTGGAAGCTTTGACGACGGTGTGACAGCCAGGCGTCAGGATGTTTCGAGTCGAAGTGAGTGTCGAACACCTTTTTTTGGAAGGTCTCCGTTGAGATGTGATATTCTCGCAGAAGTTCCTCCTTGACCGCATTATAATCAGCTTGGGCGTCGGCACCCATCGAGGCCACGGCTGTGAGACCTACTCCAGACAATGAGCCTCTCAAGAAGAGTGGCCATTGTTCTCGGGGCCATCCTTCTGCTCTTGCCGTTGCTTCAAACGTGTCTAAGAAGGCACCCATGTCATCTATTCCCTCTTGGAATTTTTGTATAGACAATTTAGGACCCCAAGGAGGTACCTCGGCCACTGGTGGGGGACGATTCGTTTGTTCATGCACAGCTGCCATGATTTGTGCCATCCTTTCCTCATGCTGCTCTCGTTGAGCTCTTTCCTCCTCTCGGCGCTTGTCGTCTCTCTCCATCCTCAGCTGGTCCACTTGCATCCACCGTGTCAGGAACTGGTCCATAGGATCTACAGCTCCCGTGGATGCTTCTGGCTGGGCACTCGAGACACATCTGGAGTCTCTTGTCAGTCTCCTCTCGTCTGTCATTCCTGCCACCAATCCCTGATAATAACCCCTCAATTATTCTCAACCAAAAACCCAACAACACCCTATAGGTCAGAGTTGGTTTTCAGGCTTCAAAGTTTGATAACTCGAGCCGTTCTCTGCCACTTACAGGCAATGATAAGTCAACAGAAAATTAAGAACAAAATAGTACCTCTCCCAGCACTATTCACCCCTTCTTTGGGTGTCTTATCCAAACACGTAACAATCAGCACCTCTCACCTTAGGTCTGATGATACAACAATGCGACCTCTTACCTTAGGTCTACACACACTAAGAATCTCTCTAGATTACTTAGCTTCCAGATACCAACCCACTAAGTCTCTCTTACTTAGCTATGGTATCCCACCGCTGCCACCAAATGTCAGCAATACTTTCCCTTAGTATTCACTGCGCCGACTAGTCCTCACTCTGACTAGCCCAATACTTTCACCCCTAGGCTTTATAAGAGCCTTCGTACCCTTCACCCAGGTAAAAGTGAACAATGATTGCTTTGCACATCAATATACAAATACAGTTCCCAGTGATCTATCAGCTAGTCCAGCCTGTTATGCGCTTGCCTCTAACATAGATACTCTCTCTCTCTCTTTGCTAGCTCTCTAGCTATCTCTTTTATACTAATAGTTAATTGCACACGGATTTACACCTGGCACTATGGTCTTGCACACGGATTTACACCTGGCACTATGGTCTTGCACACGAATACTGTGGTCTTGTAGATGAATGATCGGATAATGTTCTTGGACATTGTTGTGGTCATAACCTTTGTTCTCCTTGTCTTCCTTCTCTGACAATCAATGAACATGGTGTGTATTTTTATCCAAAACAAAAACAAATATGGATATGCAGGCAATATTGGAGGCTCTTTCTGATATTGAGAATGACTTTGAAAGTGACTGAACTGGATGATGTGGAAGAAATGAACTAGATGATATTGGAAGAAGATTAACTATATGATGTGGAAGAATGGCCGGCCCCTGAAGAAATGGAAGATGCTAATGGCAGCAGTAGTGTAGATGAGACTGATGGGGAAATGGATGTGGAAACTGGCCATACGAGTGGAAATTCTTCAAGTGGGCTTGTCAGGTGCAAAGAAGTTGACAACATTATGAGCCCCACCGAGCGTAGAAACTCCTGGTTCAAATTTTCCAGATGATGATGTTGAGCCCAAGGATATTTCTTCACCTGTTCTTTGCAGACGAGGTTTTTGACCTAGTAGTGCGTGAAACAAATATTAATACACAAATTCTGATCGTAAACAGGCCACTTACGGTTCGCTCAGGCTCAGTGTACCACTGTCAGACTTGCTCTGACAACCCACCTCTACATCCAGAAGAGTGCTTCAAAGAGTACCACACAGCCAAGATCCTGAAGAAACCAAGAGCAACACAGTGAACTCATGACTATATTGTTATTCAATGACTATATTGTTATTCAATTATCTTCTTATAAAACATTGTACTTGATCTAGCAAGGTATTCAAATGGATTTTTGCTGCTGACAATCTTGTTCTAGCTAGATAGCTATATATCCAGTTAAGTTTTAGTACACAATGTAACAAAAATAGCTCCCAACAACCTAAATTGCCAATCCTATAGCTACCACACAGCATACAGACAAATCTAGTATACTTTGCATAGTCTAAGCAGCCGACTAACATACAAAAATTGCGTAGAAGCTACCATGACTAGTTTCTAAACAAAGGTATAACAAAAGCGTCAATACGATGGGTTTTTTTTAACTGGCTATCGAATACTTACAGTTTGCTGAGATAACCAATGTTCCCTGGACCTGTCTCTGTTGTTTGGTCAATTTTGGAGTAGTAAATATGCCGTAGGAGCAACTAACAACAGACCGTTTCTTCCCCATGCGATCGCACAAGGTTTTAAAAAAACAATGCCGCACCCAGACGATTACTTCCGGTTTGAGTATAACGCACGTACGATTATTGTGACGTTTTCAATTGCCGCCATGTAAGTGTTAACAATGAAGCACATGTGCACAACCAATACTATTTCCTATGCTGCTGCTCAACCAGTGCTTCATAGCACATTATTATAAGGAGGCCCAACAAAGACAGTTTGTAATGCAATGAGAGGGGCAATTAACAGCTTCTTCTTTGCTAAATATTAAGAGGCTGAACAGTCTACATCCAGGTCCAACAATGTGAGGATAATTACACACAAGGCCGTGTAACACTATTACCATAGATGTAAGTACACACAGCTAACTGTGTAACACTAACACCGTGATAATGTAAGTATACACACATAATTGTGTAATACTAATACCTTGATGATATAAGTATACACAGCTATATGTGTAACACTAACACCGTGATGATGTAAGTAAATACAGCTACACTATGATGATGTAAGTATACAAAGCTAATTGTGTAACACTAACACTGTGGTGAAGTTTGTACAATTGACCTATACCAACATTCACACCAGTGAAAATATAAACTACTGTTAGAAACTTGGCTATTGCAGAAGAGTCCTGTACCTTGTGGCTGTGGTGGAGGGTGCAAAGGTGACTGGCCCTGGGTTGTGCCTATACACACATGTACATATAACATAATGAATGATTATATAGTTGGCTAATGTTAGGAGCTACTGAACACTATCACACACTATCCTTATAGTTAGTAGAGACTGGAAAAGTAGTTGGGAACTATTAGAATCTTGGCTATTGCAGAGTACTGGTTGTGGTGGAGGGTTCACAGGTGACTGGCCCTGGGCTGTGCCTATATACACATGTACATATAACATAATGAATGATCATATAGTTGGCTAATGTTAGGAGCTACTGCACACTATCACACACTATCCTTATAGTTAGTAGAGACTGGAAAAGTAGTTGGGAACTATTAGAATCTTGGCTATTGCAGAGTACTGTACATACTGGTTGTGGTGGAGGGTTCAGAGGTGACTGGCCCTGGGCTGTGCCTATATAAGGAAGCCCAACAAAGACAATTTCTAATGTAATGAGAGGGGCACTTAACAGCTTCTGTGCTAAATATTAAGAGGCTTAACAAACAGAGTCTACATCCAGATCAAACGCTATGTAACACTATTACCAAAGATGTAAGTACACACAGCTAACTGTGTAACACTAACACCATGATGATTAAGTATACACACGTAATTGTGTAATACTAATACCGTGATGATATAAGTACACACAGCTGTGTCACACTAACACCGTGATGATATACACATGTATTGTGTTATACTAATACTGTGATGACGTAAGTACACACAGCTGCGTAACACTAACACCGTGATGATGTAAGTACTCGCAGCTATCTGTGTCACGCTAACACCGTGATGATGTAAGTACACACAAGTAATTGTGTAATACTAATACTGTTATAATGTAAGTACACAGAGCTGTGTAACACTAACATCGTAATGATGTAAGCACTCGCTGCTATCTGTGTAACACTAACACCGTGATAATTAAGTACACAGCTAACTGTGCAACAGTAACACCGTGATGATTTAAGTATACACAGCTATATGTGTAACACTAACACCGTGATGATGTAAGTAAACACAGCTACATAACTGTGTAATACTAACACTGTGATGATTAAGTATACACAGCTAATTGTGTAACACTAACACTGTAGTGAAGCATGTACAATTGACCTATACCAACATTCACACCAGTGAAAATATAAACTACTGTTAGAAACTTGGCTATTGCAAAGAGTCCTATACCTTGTGGCTGTGGTGGAGGGTGCACAGGTGACTTGCCCTGGGCTATGCCTATACACACATGTACATATAACATAATGAATGATCATATAGTTGGCTAATGTTAGGAGCTACTGCACACTATCACACACTATCCTTATAGTTAGTAGAGACTGGAAAAGTAGTTGGGAACTATTAGAATCTTGGCTATTGCACAGTACTGTATCTGCTGGTTGTGGTGGAGGGTGCAGAGGTGACTGGCCCTGGGCTGTGCCTATATACACATGTACATATAACATAATGAATGATCATATAGTTGGCTAATGTTAGGAGCTACTGCACACTATCACACACTATCCTTATAGTTAGTAGAGACTGGAAAAGTAGTTGGGAACTATTAGAATCTTGGCTATTGCAGAGTACTGTACCTGCTGGTTGTGGTGGAGGGTTCAGAGGTGACTGGCCCTGGGCTGTGCCTATATAAGGAAGCCCAACAAAGACAGTTTCTAATGTAATGAGAGGAGCACTTAACAGCTTCTGTGCTAAATATTAAGAGGCTTAACAAACAGAGTCTACATCCAGATCAAACGCTGTGTAACACTATTACCAAAGATGTAAGTACACACAGCTAACTGTGTAACACTAACACCATGATGATTAAGTATACACACGTAATTGTGTAATACTAATACCGTGATGATATAAGTACACACAGCTGTGTCACACTAACACCGTGATGATATACACATGTATTGTGTTATACTAATACTGTGATGACGTAATTACACACAGCTGCGTAACACTAACACCGTGATGATGTAAGTACTCGCAGCTATCTGTGTCACGCTAACACCGTGATGATGTAAGTACACACAAGTAATTGTGTAATACTAATACTGTTATAATGTAAGTACACAGAGCTGTGTAACACTAACATCGTAATGATGTAAGCACTCGCTGCTATCTGTGTAACACTAACACCGTGATAATTAAGTACACAGCTAACTGTGCAACAGTAACACCGTGATGATTTAAGTATACACAGCTATATACACAGCTATATGTGTAACACTAACACTGTGATGATGTAAGTAAACACAGCTACATAACTGTGTAATACTAACACTGTGATGATTAAGTATACACAGCTAATTGTGTAACACTAACACTGTAGTGAAGCATGTACAATTGACCTATACCAACATTCACACCAGTGAAAATATAAACTACTGTTAGAAACTTGGCTATTGCAAAGAGTCCTATACCTTGTGGCTGTGGTGGAGGGTGCACAGGTGACTTGCCCTGGGCTATGCCTATACACACATGTACATATAACATAATGAATGATCATATAGTTGGCTAATGTTAGGAGCTACTGCACACTATCACACACTATCCTTATAGTTAGTAGAGACTGGAAAAGTAGTTGGGAACTATTAGAATCTTGGCTATTGCACAGTACTGTATCTGCTGGTTGTGGTGGAGGGTGCAGAGGTGACTGGCCCTGGGCTGTGCCTATACACACATGTACATAATGAATAATCATATGTGACAGGATCTGCGAAAACGTGCCTTATGACATATGTTTGAGTTTTCATTTTATTGTTTTATGTGAAAGAGTTATGTGAAAGAGCTATAAAAATACTTTTAAAAATCTTGAAGTGACTTAATAAAACATTATGACTTGGAAATTACAGGGGCTTTTCTTTCATACCGTCAGGGATGCTGATTGTGAGAAAAACGCCTCAAACAAAATTCAATTAGCTTCCGTATACTTCCGCGCGTACCTCTCCGTGTTATTCAATGATAACAAGAAAAACAAGGCTAGCTAGCTAAATCTGTATTTTTTCCTAGGTTGCTATATATAAGCTTTGGGATACAGACTAGCTTACATAATTGTCATTGGTTAGTAACTAGCAAAAGCAACTAGCTAGAAAAATAGCTAGCTAGTCCTCTAGCAAGCAACTGGTCATCTAACTAGAAAATTAGCTAGCAAGCAGTCTAGTAGATAGCAAGCAATAACTACCATACATTACTAGCTATAAGGCAGATGGCAGTTAATTCATAGGTACTAACTAGGTATACACTGAACATGGCCATGTAAAGCTTTTATTTGAATAATAAAGTCGGTGTATTATTGTAGCTTTGGGTTCAGTTGGTGGGGTGACAGTACTAATTACTCGTTGGCAATGTCAGCAAAATAGTGCTGCTATTGTCCATTCCAGTAATTGCAACTTCTTTATGCCAACGACCTTCTTGAAATGTGGTGCGAGAAGTGTGCTCCAATTGTACATGGGTACAATCATGGATCCGTCTTCATAGGAGACCACCTGTGCTTTACAAACTGCTGACTGATTTAACCACCTCCTCAATTTCAGCAATGGATCCCACCTTTGTACGTCTAAATAAACGCTTAAAGAGCCCAAAGCCCAATCAGGGGCAAATTTAGTGTGGCCTACAACTAGGAACGAGTAATGAACTGTGCTGTGCCGGCCAGTAAGAGTCCTCCACATCAAGTATTGCACCAACAGATTGTTCTTATTTTGGCCAGCACAGTTGTCAGCATGTAGATAGACGTCTTCTTCACCCAAACCGTGGTTTTCGAAGAAGAAATGAAGCCTACTTATCACAACATTGGCTCCTTTACTTATTTCTCCACTCTCATCTGTGATGAAGTTGATTTGCCTGGGGATAGCTTCACAATTCACTCCAAATACTGAACACTTCCTGGTGGTCAGAAAGTAAATCAGACCAGGCTGGAGGGGATCCGAAGGAAAGTGCACTTGCTGTGCATCAAATGAGGTGTGAACTTTGATGGGCTTTAAGTTGGCAGGAATTCGTGATGCTAGCTGAGGAGGATCAAAATCAGTATCATAACATAGTAGGATCGAACAGACCTGGAACAGGCTTCACATGAGGAGGTGTAAAACGACCTTTCAATTTGAACGATCCTCAAGTGCTCCTCAGCTTTTTTTATGGTGGATGACTTCTCCTCGTCTGAGCAATTACTGGAATGGACAATAGCAGCACTATTTTGCTGACATTGCCAACACAAGTCTGTCACATCGGTCGCATAATAATTACTGATGGTACCAAACTCCTCCACAGGCGGAGTATGCCGCAAAGTGTCTCTCTCTCTCACCAGCGGTTTTGCAATAAACCTTCCATATTCCTCTCTTGGATTTACTGGATGGCAACAGCAGGATATCGGACCTGGCACTCGCCCCGGTAATAGCAAAGCGTTTTGCTCTGCATATGAAAACACAAAGCGAACCAGATATTCCGTGTCTTCAAAAGAAAAAGCATTGTGTGGTCGTTTTTTTTTGTTGCCATGCACTCTTGGAACTAGTCCATGTACTTTGATATTGCGACGAATATTGTTCACTCTGGTTCGACTAATGCCATGAAGGAACATGAAAGTTTTTGCACAAATGCATTTACCTTGATGCATGTAATTGCAGAAGTCCCTTTTGCGTAGATGGAACTCTTAATTGGGTCTGAAGTAGTGAATGCAATAATTTTAACAATGAGAATCATGAAGCTCTTGTTTGAAGAGTTCAGCACAGGAGGACCTGAAGGTTGATATGTACTCAGTGCTGAACAGTGAGCAGCAGGATGCTTTATTTAATCCTTTCTGGCAGCTACAGCCCTTAACCACAAACTGATCAACTTGAGAACGTTCAGGAGGGTACAGAGGTGACTGCCCCTAGGCTGTGCCTATACACCCATGTAATACATTACACATTATTACACCCGACTAGGACATAGAGTTGCTAATGTTAGGAGCAATCGCACACTATCACACACTGTCCGTATACACTTTGTGGAAACGTGAAAAGTAGTGGCTGAATATCAAGTGATCTCAGGCTGGTATTGCCAATTGTGTCACTCCTAATTGGCTACCACAGGCTTCCTTGCTTGCTTCTCTATATATAAACTGGCAGCAGAATTGGCTAGTTGTAGCTGCTGTTTGATCTCCTTGAGCTTTCACCTCTGCACCAACAGGAAGCTGCACTCCCTCACCAGCATGCTCCATGGTGGCCCGTCTCAAAGGCAACAGGCGAGCAAGACACTTTGCACATTTCTTAATTGGGTTTAGAGTTATTTTACTACTTTATGAATCTCATTACAGCATTTCCTGTAGTATACTAGACATGTGTGCAATAGCTAAATTATATGGCACACTATTGAGGGGGCAAAGAAAACCAAATAAACTCCTCCCAGCCAAACAAACAAACAAAACTTAACATGTGCTATATCAAGTAAGAACGCTGGAATAGAACTTATTTCTAATCCAGCATTGCCTTCCGGTGTTGACCAGTTATGATGGAACGGAATGGAAGGACAGGGCACACACTAGCTATCTGCGTACTCTAACATCCAGGTTGTGCTAAGCATCCACTGTACTAGACAACCAGAGCACACAGTAGCTATCTGCTTACTCTAACATCCAGGTGGTGCTAAACATCCACTGTGCTAGACAACCAGAGCACACAGTAGCTATCTGCTTAGTCTAACATCCAGGTGGTGCTAAACATCCACTGTACAACCAGAGCACACAGTGGCTATTGCTTACTCTAACATCCAGGTGGTGCTAAACATCCACTGTGCTAGAAAACCAGAGCACACAGTAGCTATCTGCTTACTTTAACATCCAGATGGTGCTAAACATCCACTGTGCTAGACAACCAGAGCACACAGTAGCCATCTGCTTACTCTAACATCCAGGTGGTGCTAAACATCCTCTGTACAACCTGAGCACACAGTAGCCATCTTCTTACTCTAACATCCACTGTGCTAGACAACCATAGCACACAGTATAGCTATCTGCTTTCTCTAACATCCAGGTGGTGCTAAACATCCACTGTGCTAGACAACCAGAGCGCTCAGTAGATAACTGCTTACTCTAACCTCCAGGTGGTAAAGCATGTACAATACCAACATTCACACCAGTGAAAATATATACTACTGTTAGAAACTCGGCTATGCAGAGTTCTGGACCATGTGGCTGTGGTGCCTGGTGCAGAGGTGGCTGGCGCTGGGCTCTGGCTATATACACATGTACATATATAAGAAAAAATATATTACACATCTACTGAGGCAGAGTTATTAGGCATATCCAGGGTTCATCTGCGGATGGCAGAGTTACTAGGCATATCCAGGGTTCATCTGCGGATGGCAGAGTTACTAGGGATATTCTGGGTTCATCTGCGGATGGCGGAGTTACTAGAGATATCCAGGGTTCATCTACGTATGGCAGTGTTACCAGGGATATCCAGGGTTCATCTGTGGATGGCAGAGTTACCAGGGACCATCTGAGGATGGCAGAGTTACTAGGGATATCCAGGGTTCATCTTCAGATGGCAGATTTACCAGGGATATGCATGGTTCATCTGAGGATGGCAGAGTTACTAGACATATCCTGGGTTCATCTTCAGATGGCAGGGTTACTAGGGATCGCCAGGGTTCATCTGCCGATGTCCCTAGTAAATCTTCCATCTGAGGCTACTCTGACGGAGAGACATATGTGGACTTCCGCAGATGAACCATGATATCCCTAGTAACTCTGCCAGATGTCCCTAGTGTCTTTTCCATGCGCAGATGATCCTCATGCATCCCTAGTAACTCGGTCACCCATGGATGGCATGGGATTGACCACGACGTCACTGAACCACCTGACACTGCACATGTACTAACATGCAAGAGAGATAGATATTTTCTTTCAGCAATATATAAATCCATGCATGAGATTTTAATAATGGGCGCTCTTGCAAAATGCAAATGGATACAGACATCAAACTAGTTGAATGTTCACAGGGTGATTCCTCTTGTCGCAAGAATGGAACAACAATTCAGCATACATCACGATGACACTGATCTAGCCATTGCCCTAACTAGCCCTACCTACTGTTCTATTAGTAACCCTAACCACTACCCTGACTCCGTGCATTGCTCCAGCTCTAACCTAACTGAATCCCTAACCCAGTACTGATGTGTACAGTGTTGATGATGACGTCATGATGATGTATTGTGTGATTGGAATTAACAATGGTGTGCTTCAAATATACATATGAGCATTCCCACACAAGGTTTAATCAACTAGCTGCTAACGGACTTCACCATTAAGGAATTGGGCAAAGTCCCAACTGCCAACATAACTTGTTGGAATTTCTCCTGCCTGTGATTCCAACATCTGATCATGGCTCTAACACTGATGTATGAGTCAGCTATGGGATACAAAACATACCTTCATCACTATGAGCAGACGTCAATTGCAGGAGCTGCTTCACGATTTAGTCTCGTGTACCTTCTTCAAGGTTTCTGCAATCACCCTATAGCTACTGTGGCTTTGTGAGTAGGTTTCCAACCAATATTCTATAAACATCTTTTCCCCCCAACACGTCACATGCTTTCTCTACAGGTCTCAGTAGGATCTATTGTCAGTGATGAATCATAGGTCACTCTGAGAACAATGTTTCTTTTGGAGTGGCGATATCCTTCCAGTTGATTTTTATGGATAGCTCCAATTCACTCACGCAATTTTGTAGCATTGTCGATTCCATGGACACTATCACTGCATGCTAGCCAAACTCTACAAATAGTGGATTAAAAAAGTTTTTTAAAACACAGATCTGTCTAACAACAAAATATGTCTCACAAAATATATCACTGGCTATTTGGGTTTAATCATACCTTTTTCTTTGCTGCATAGCTGCTATGCAAAGCACATCCTTAAGCCCAAGAGCAGGGTACTCCAAAAGTTTAAAACATTTTTGTTTCACCCAAAAATTGAATTTAGGATCACTCTTCGCCATCTCCCCTTTCAGAAATTTGACAACAGCTTGTCCCTTTGTTCTTGATATGGTTTTGCTTCCAAGATTCCTTCCAGAAAAAAAGGTTTGCTGAAGATAATCATCATGGGTATTCTCTCCTTCCATTTCTCCTTCCTACAACCTCTTTCCATGTGGGAGTAAACTTGTTTTGATCTGATTGGTGATCAGGTATTGGCTTTCGCTATCCTAGGATTGAGCAAATTCCAGGTTTGCGCGTAACATATATATATATCACCTTTTGCTATTTTAGATAATGAGAGGCTTGAGTTAATGGTAAAGGTATTGTGGTGAACTTCAGGTGTTTGACATATTCATTGGCACTCACAGCACTAATTTGGACTTAATATTTATTGTTACAGAGAAGCGATGGTAGTAAGTAGTTGTCACAAAAGACCTGGTGATTCCTACCGAATAGGGGTTGGGTGAGTTCCAACACTACTTAATCCTAGGCATGCACTGCCACCTGTTGCACCAACATAAGGGATGAGGTCGCAAAAGTAACCATTCAAGGCATCAGCAATCACCCATATTTTGAAGCCTCGTTTGATTGGCTTGATGGCCATGTATTATTTCATAGATGATCGTCCATTGAAAGGTACCATGGCTTCATATACTTATTTGGCCGTGTGGATTGTAAGCTTGTGACATACTTTTCTTTATGTGTGACAGAACAGGTAGGAGCCTGCTGAATGATGGGTGACCACATGTAGGGAGGTTTGAGTTGTCCACAAAATGCAGGTAGCGTGTAATCTCCTCAAATCTGTCGCGAGATATTCTATCTGCGATTGGAGAGTAGAGGATCTGAGGATCACGATTCCAGTAGTTGCTAATTTCTCGTTTCATATTGATACCATCAAGATCATGAATCCAAAATAAGCACACAATTCCTCCTCTGATGTCTCCCAATGCTTGGCCTGACCCTTACTCCTGAACACTTCAACTGCATACCTGTTGGTCTCGGTAACAATTAGGTGGAGAAGATTATGGATAAATAGTATGAAAAATACTCAGGGTGTCACTGGGAATGTTGACTTTTGGGCCTGAATTTCCAGTGAAGTCTTCTACAGTGATTGATGTTACTGTTGATGACCATATTGATCGAGTAAAAAGGCTAGAAAAGACAATAAAAAATTATTATTTTATTTGGGGTTAGTGTTTTACCTGGTAATTGAGTAGATCCTGCAGATAGACATGGTGTGGGTGATTTGATTTGATTGATAATGCCTGAAATTGTGTCCCTTTCATCAAAATCTGTGGTGGCTACTTTAGAGTCAGTAGAACCACCAATGGAAGAGGTGGTGGCAAGCATACCTACACAAACACCGCACGTGAATTCAGACATGTTGAACTCAATCCCATATTTTTGGTATAGGTGTTGATAACTGTTGTACCACAATGGAACTGCTCACATCTTTTGTTTGTAATTAGAACGCACATGTTTCCTTTGGTTACTTATCTACTTTGTAATATGTTCGGGTGAGTGTTTGAAGTTACTGTACATTGACAAGTAGCACCAAAATGATTAGTTTAGGGGTGGGGACATGCACTTTGCCTACTCTACAAATATATATTTCAGGTGGGGCTTCATGTGTTGAAGTGTGGACCGATTATAATGAGGCAGACTCTAACTCCGAAGAAAATCCTGAGCTAGAATCACCACCAAGATCTCCAACTACGGAGCACGTGGATACATCATTGAAAACGCGATTGTAACTAGCATTCTTCCTTTCACTTCACACTCACTTATCAGATCGACTGTTAAATATAATATTCCATTTCTTAAAAATGTTCTTTGTGGTCTTTGGGAAACTGCATGCTCTATGTGCTTTTATTGGAGCTGAGCTTCCAATGTAATTTTATATGGCACAAAAACTGTACACCAAGTTACAGAAGAAGGTCTTTCTGAGATTTCCAGTTTGTAAACATTGTGGCACAGTTTGGAAGTATAGTAATTGTATTGAATATCACGGTACTCATCAAAAGGCTAAACGGTGTTCATACCTACCCAAATTTCGACATGGCCATAATAGGCAAAGATGCAATGGAAGTGCCGAGTTTAGAAGGAAATGTGCACTTTTGAAATCACTAAATATGCCTGATGGTTTTCTGGGAGATGTGTATGATGGTCGTGTGTGGAAACGCTTTTTGAATTATGGTGGGAAGGCCATTTTTGTCTAAAGATAGTTCATATGCTTTCATGATCAATCTCGATTGGTTTCAGCCGTACAAGCACCTCACTTAACAGTTACTCAGTGGGTGCAATGTACTTGTCTTTTTTAAATCTTAGAAAACTACCCTATAAGCGAGAATTTTTTGGCCTAGTTGGAATCTTCCAGGGCCTCATGAACCTAAGCTCACTGTCAATTCATACATTGACCCCCTAATACAAGATCTTTTAAAGTTTTGGGAAGGAGTAGAACTTAGTGTTCATGGTGAGAAGATTGTACGCTGTGCCATAATTTGCTGTTCATGTAACCTTCCAGCTGGAAGAAAGCTTTGTAGTTTTTCAGGGCACAGTTCTTACCTAGGTTGTTCAAAGTGTACCAAATTCTTCCCATCAAGTTTAAAAAGGCCAAAGCACCAGTCGGGTGCATTGTATGCCCATCTACCAGAAAAGATAAACAAATCTTTGTGTGCTGTCTTGTCAGGACACACCTTAAGAGGTATTCCATCATACAACTGTTTATTTTGGCCAGTGCTGTTGTCGCAGTGCAAAAAAACTTCCTTCTCTCCCATCCCATGGTTGGTAAAGAAGTATTGCAGTTGACTGACAACAGAATTAGCACCCTTGCCGTAACTCCAGCCTCATCAGTCAAGAAATTGACTTGCCGAGGAAGTGCTTCGCAATGAACACCAAAAACACTACAATTCCTCTGTGTAAGATAGTAGATTGGTTGCAGTGGAATCCGATGGGAAGGGAATCTGCTGGGCATAATCGAACGAATAATGGACACGAATGGGTTGTGAATTCGGAGGGGATTGAGAGGAGAGAGGAGGGAGTCGTAACATGCTGCCAACAGTAAAATATGATAAGACATCATCCCTGCACTGGTCGCACACAGACTTGTACAGGGATCACTCCAGTTTTACAATCTGTGTGTTCCAGTGCATCTGCATATGCCTTAGATTTGACTGCATCAGCATTATTGCCCAGTCCTTAAAATGGCAGTGCTCACTGGGATGAGGCCTTGTGATACATAATAGTTAATGGGGTATGGCCTTGTGATGCATAAGTAGTAGTTACATTACTTACATATGCTACATACACTATATCAAATGCACACTTACTGTACAACAAACTGTACAACAAATACACACAATACTGTTCAATACTGTTAAGTGTATTGTTATGTTTTTCTGGCACTGCCAACACAAATCAGTCAATGGTTGCATTACAACTACGAAAGGAAGCAATGACCTCCAAAGTCGACAGATTTGACTGCATCAGCATTATTGCCAGTCCTTAAAATGGCAGTGCTGTTTTTCTGGCGCTCCCAACACAAATCAGTCATTGGTTTCAATACAACCACGGAAGGAAGCAATGACCTCCAAAGTCGACAGAAGGTAGTGTACGCCACACTTTTTATGGCAGATACCAGGAGCTCAGCAGCAATCTGATATTTTCTCCAAATACAGCATTTGCTTATACTTGAAGGCAGGAACTTGATGTCAGATCTGCTTTATCCGTGAATTCTACCTGGGAGAAGAAGGCCATGCTGGTCACAAAAGTTAAGCAGAAATGCTACAGCATTTTGAAATGAATCCAAACTCAAAGTATGTTTAGGCAACCTCTGGTAGTTGCCATGCACACGTGGTACAATTCCATTTTCCCTGAGACTCTTAGCGAGATTCTTGAGGTGTTTCTCACCTATGCCATAAAGGAAACGAAAGGTTGTTGCACAAATAACTTGTCCTTGGTGGCAATAACCTGTGCGTGTTCTCTCCCTAGGAGTGTGACTCCCATTGTCAGTGGTAACATCACTGCAACTGTTTGACGAAGCTATAAGTTACCCAAGAATGAGCAGGTCTAGTTCATTTTTCTGCAGCTCAAAACATGACGATCGAGTATCACCTAAGTATTCTGCAGAAAACTGTGAAAAGCATGGCTTACCCTTCCACTTCAGGCACCCACAGGTAATCTGTGCGAAAGTAACCACCACCTGTTCTGTGGGTCAGGGGCAGATTGAATGTTTGAGGACATTGAATAAGACAATCGATTAATTAAGAGCTTCAGCCACAAGGCCATCATGATTGATATCCTCTTCTCTGTCACTCTCCACGATCGAATCCTCTTCAAGCTCATCCTGTCCAATTTCTTCTATGTTGAATTCTCCTGTATAACAGAAGTGCACACACATACATTCACTTTATTGTTTTGCATCTAGAGCTATTATACTGTTATACTTATTTGAACCTGTAAATAGATTACTGTCATTACCTTCTTCTTTGGCACTATCATCTTCTTCATCACTCAAGCTATCTCCTCCAGGAGCACAAAAATAGTCCTAGACCTCCAAGAGAGATTGCTATCTTCACAACCAAGGTGCAAAAGAGCTCTAGCAGCTTCAAAGGAGCCAGTAGTCATTGTATTAATTACAGTGTGGTTTGCATGGTAACCACGAGGTAATTTCCCCACGCTAGTATGGGTGGTAGACAAATTTAATCGAGCTTCTTTTTAGTAAGCTTTTCTAACTGCGCGCTTGTTGAAGGCGATCCTTATACTAACCTCAACTGCTCTCGCGCTCAACCTGCTGTTGAACTAGCCCGCCGAGGTGGCCTTCACGACGTAGGTACCCAACTACACTCTCCCTAGTATAGCTGAGCACAAACCGAAGTCAGATCCTTCGCGACCTGCCTACCCTCCCTACACTCTTCACACTTAAGTAATGTAGAGGTCTAGCCCGTAGCTAGCTGAGAACCCAGTTACCCGTGAGAGTCGTAGACCGAATCAATGGGGAGAATGAGACTCCCCGCCTTTACAAGTTTCAAAAAGAAATACAATGACACTCTTAGCTACGCTACAAAAACAGTTCTCCAGAGTTCTATTTAATGTTCACCGTCCTTCCCTTTTATTTTCTGTGGGCTGATGATGCTTGATGACGCTCATCCTCTGCAGTGGGGTGATTCCCAAAGTGGGGTGATACATTAGTCTCGGAGTCAGAAGTCTCGTGATCAGCCTTATTTACTGGTTGCGTCATTACGCCACCTACTTCTTTCTCCACTGTAAGGCTTCCTGTGCGATCTGACTCCGACACTCCCCCAACCTCAGTAAGAGACCCCTGGTCTCTAGACAGTCCATCGGCGTTGGCGTTCTTGGCTCCACTTCGGTGCGTAATCACGTAGTCATATGGCTGTAAGGAGAGGCTCCAATGAGCTAACCGCCCGTGCGAATCCTTGAGGTTATTCAGGTACGTTAGGGGGGTTGTGGTCCGTTTCAATCTTAAAGGTGGTACCCTCCAAGTATGTCCGGAAATGTCTAATGCCTTTGACAATGGCCAAGGCCTCCCTCTCAATGGCCGAGTAGTTTTTTTCGGCTGGTAAGAGCGCGAAGGCAATGGGGTTCTCTTCTCCCTGTCGATCCATTTGACTGAGAACGTAACCCGTAACCCAGTCCTTTGGCCGATGCATCGGTCTGGAGTACGAACAGTTGACTCCAGTCAGGTGTAGCCAGCACTGGGGCTTGGGTCAGTTTCTCTTTCAAGGTGATGAATGCAATCTGACATCCTTCCGACCACTTCACTTTGTTGTTTCTTCCTTTCTTGGTAAGTTCGGTGAGGGGTGTGGCTATAGATGTGTGAATTTTCTATAATAGCCACAGAGCCCTAGGAAGGACCGCACGTTCTGCTAGGTCTGCGGCCTGGCAAAGTTGCTCACTGCATCAATTTTCGCTTGCATGGGCTTAACCAAACCACTACCCACCTCATGTCCCAGGTAGGTACATTGTCCTGTGGCAAAGTTGCACTTAGTCTCCTTAATTAACCGTGAGTCTTGCCTTTCTCATCTTCTCAAACACCACTTCCAAGTGTATCATGTGCTCGTCCCTGGTCTTACTGAACACTATGATGTCGTCCCGGTACGCCACAGTGAACTCCTTCAACCCGTACAGTAGCTCATCCATCAATCTCTGGAAGGTGGAGGATGTGGAGACGAGGAGAACTCGTACTTCCCGTACGGCGTCACAGAGGCAGTCTTGCAGGTGTGGGTGGGTTCTACCGGGACCTGGTAGTAGACTTTCGTGAGGTCTAGTGTTGTGATGTAGGAGGAGGAACCAAGATCTGAAATGAGCTCATCAATGTTCGGAAGTGGGTAAGGGTCTTTCACTGTTTTCGTATTCAACTTCCGGTAATCGACACACATTCGTTTGCTACCGTCCTTTTTAGACACCAATACAATGGGCACAGCCCACGGGCTTGTGGAGGGCGTAATTATTCCTTGAGAGAGCAATGCCTCTATCTCTTTTTGAAGATCCTCTTTGTGATGGTGGGCAATCCTATAAGCTGGTAACCTGACCGGGATCTCATCCGAGGTAGGTATCTTATGTCTGACCAGGGTAATCTTACCCGGCACATCACTTAACACATCTGCATACTGTTTCTTGAATCGGTCTAGGGCTTGGCGATGAGGGGCTGACAGGGGAGATCTACAATCTTGTGCCACCTCAACTACCTCTTCCTCTTCCTCAAACGGGTGGACCTGAAAGGCCGCAGCTACCGGAGGGTTCCTCTCCTTAATTCCATTTACGTGAAAGGTTCTGTATCGTTTGATCTTGGTACCCATATCGACCTGGTAGGTTACGGCAGTAAGTGCCTTTACGATGGGGAAGGGTCCTTGCTATAGACTGTCTAGCTTGTACCCTGTCTTAGGTCTAAAAACTAGGACATAGTCCCCCACGGCAAATATCCTTTCCTTTGCTGTTTGTTCGTAATATAACTTTTGTTGGTCCTTCCCCTGTAATTCTTTCTCCCTCACTCTGTCCCGCACAAAAGCCATGGTTGCCTTAATGGTTGCTATGTAATGGGACACTCCCATAATGTTCTCCTCCTCCCTCCCTTGCTGCAGTGCTTTACAAGTTGATCGAGGGGCATGGCCATAGGTTTTCCGTAAACGAGATGGAAAGGGGAAAACCCTGTGGAGCTATGGGTCGTACCCCGGTAGGCCCATAACATGAATGGCAGGCAAGTGTCCCACTCTGTACCAGGTCGGGCTGTCAGCTTCTTGAGTAGGCTCTTTAGGGTGGCATTAAACCTTTCCACCATACCATCCGTTTGAGGATGGTATGGGGAGGTTTTTATCTGCTTGATACCCATAGTCGGGACATTACATTGGACATAAAATTTTATCCGACAACAAATCCTCGGGTACACCCAACCTGGCGGTAACTTCCACTGTCAGACACTTGACAATAGTCTCCGTAGTAATGTTCTTCAAGGCATATGCTTCTGGCCATTTTGTGGCATAATCCATTATAACCAGAACATATTTGTTCCCTGCCTTCGTCCTTCTCAGCGGACCAAACACATCCATAGCCATTTTCTTGAACGGCTCTGAAATCACTGGCAATGGTTGTAATGGAGCTTTGGTGTGAGGTGCAGGCTTTGACCTCTGGCATAGCGGGCTGGAAGTGCACAAGGCTTGTACATCCTTTGCTACCACCGGCCAGTCCATTCTCTCTCGAATAGTTGCCAGAGTCCTATCTCTCCCAAAATGACCAGCGAGTGGGGTGCTGTGGGCTAAACTTTAGTCCGAGCTATCTGGGGAATTACGACAAGGTTTCTCCCAGGCAAGCTAAATGGTTGTCTCATTAACCGTTATCCCAAAAATACATGTTCTCATTAATAACACTCCCCTCTGCCTTCTTTCTTACAGACCTTAATGATCGGTCGTCTCTCTGAGCCTGACACAGCTCCTCTCTGGAGATGACACACTCCCAGGCCTCAGGCACCAATGTCTGGTCTGGCCCTCTTGGTCCGGTGTGAAAAACTATGTTTCCTGAAGAGCTCAACCAGATCTTGTAGCTCATCAAAGCTATGTCATGCAAGATCACTCACGAACCAGTCCAGACATTGGTACTTCAACAGACTTCCCCGTCTCTGGAATGCCCTTCCACCTATAAACATCACTCATTCCTTGTGCAGTATCAAGAAAGACCTCAAAGAATTTTTATGGGCACACTTCATCTCAAACTTTGATGCAAAAAGTACATGTACTTTCCATTTCTCATGTCCATGCAGCAACTCCCAACTTCTAATACTTTACTAATAAATTAATCTTGAGTGCCTGTAGAACTTACTTGCATTCCTTCAGTACAGACTTCCATCTTTTCTACAATCATTATAAGCATCACAAAAGTCTGTACTGTAAGTAAAACCATTGTTTATTATTATTATTATTATTATTACGGGTGGGAAGATAGAGCCATCATTAAGTCTTGTACAGGAAGGGTGGCTTCTGTATAAACAATACACAAGCACATCATACAGTATGGTATTCTTGGGTGTCCTGTATAAACACAAGCACATCATACAGTATGGTATTCTTGGGTGTCCTGTATAAACACAAGCACATCATACAATATGGCATCATATAACTTTGCTAATGGGGTACGGTCCCTCCCACTGGTTCATTTAATTTGTTCTTCTTTACTGGCCTGAAAACTAACACGTAATCACCCACTATGAATGTTCTCTCCTTGGCTGTTTGATCATGATACCTTTTCTGTTTTGTTTTCTCACTTATCTCTCTCTCATAGGCAAGATCTCTCACCACTTCCATGTTTGCCTTCAGTGTCTGTACGTACTCTACCACACTTGACTCATCACTCTCTTCCTTTCCTTTCCAATAACGGACGATCTGGTCGAGGGGCATCCTCATCTCCCTCCCGAACAGCAAGTTATAAGGGGAAAACCCCGTGGTTCTATGAACGGTGCCCCTGTATGCCCATAGTACATAGGAGAGGCATTTGTCCCATTCGACCGACGGGTTTTGGGTAAGCTTTCTCAGTAATCTTTTTAGGGTGGTATTAAACCTCTCCACCATACCATCCGTCTGTGGATGATATGGGGAGGTCTTAATCTGTTTCATTCCCACCAGGCTGCAGAACTGCTTCATAACCTTCGACACAAAGTTGGACCCATTATCGGATATGATTTCCGTTGGTACCCCAACCCGGGCCGTGATTTCTACTAAACAATTGGCTACCGTCTCGGCAGTCATGTTTGGTAAGGCAAAGGCTTCCGGCCACTTGGACTCATAATCCATAACCACAAGTATGTACCTGTTCCCTGCCTTTGTTCTCTCTAAGGGTCCAAAAATATCCATGGCCACTCTGGAAAAGGGTTCTCTTATCACGGGTAAGGGTTGTAGGGGGGCCTTAGTTGTCACCGCAGGGCCAGCTTTTTGACACGGGGCAGGACGCACACATCTCTTTTACCTCCTTTGCTATTCCTGGCCAATCCATTCTGACCCTGATTGCATGCAGGGTCCTCTCTTGCCCAAAGTGCCCAGCCCATGGAGTATTATGAGCCATAGCTAACACTTTCCCCCTAGCTACCTTGGGTAAGACAATCAGGTTCTTGCCCATCACATGGTAAGGCCTCCTCATTAAGATGTCATTCTTCCAAAAATAATCGTCACTACCACTATCAGCCTTAGCTCTTATGGTGTTTAGAGTGGGGTCATACCTCTGGGCCTTTTTTAGTTCCTCCGTAGTAATGACATCATCTACTCCACCCTCTGTTTCTTCAGTCTCTCCCTCCTTTCCAGTTCTATCAATCGGATCTGGTTGGACGTCCTCCGCTTCACTTCCTTCCTCGACTGGGTGCAGGGTAGATATGATGGGTTCATCTAGCTCCTGCTGTAAGCGAGCTCGCTCTTCATTTTCATCTTGTTTCTTCTGTTGAGCTCTGGTGACCATCATGCTCTTCTCCGGTCTGGCGGAAGCGTGTGGGGTCGACTCTGCATCTCTGCTCGAGGAATTCTGTGGTTGGGTATGGGTCGTCTTCGTACTATGTTTGGGGTGTGTGGTTTGGGGGGATGGGGCGTTACCGTCCTTCTTCGCCTCATCATCAAGAGCCTGTCCTAGGTACCTTCTGAATTGTGGTATATCATACCCCAACAACATATCAGTTTGTAAATGCTCTGACACCCCCACTGCTAACTCCACCTCTTTATCTCCATCCACTTTCAGCAATATTCTAGCTGCTAGAAAATAAATTTTCTTACTGCTAGCAGTGGTGTACCCAATGTCCCAGGTCAAATAATCCTTTTCTCTCACACATCTAGGGTGCACCATACTTTTAGAACATCCTGTGTCTATGAGAGCCACCACAGGGTTTCCATTTATCTGTACAGGCCTAGACCAAGAAGGTAACCCGTTAAAGGAGGGTATTGCACAATTTGCTCGTTCTAGCTTAACCCTACAATCCCTTTGCATATGTCCCATTTTTTTACACCGATAACACTCAACAGACCTCATGTCTCTTTGGAAAGTGTCTGGGTTGGCTCCTCCCGAACTGTCAATCAGTCTCTTAGGCTCTGGTACTCTGTGTCGGCCCTGGGTGTCTCTCAGGGGCGGGCGGTACGGTTCCTTCTTCTCTGGCTGTTTGACCTCCCCGTCCTTCCTTTGGTTTCCCAAGTAGCGAACTACAGCCTCTGTCAGCCCGTCATATCCCCCAGGATTCGGGTTCCTCATCTGGCTTTGTAGCCATCTCGGTAGTTTCTGCAAGGCTAGTTCAATTAGCACGCGATCAAAAACTCCACCTCCTGTCTCTCCCACCCACTGGGAGAAGGACTGTTTGAAAGACCTCATCCAAGCCTCTGGGTTGGCTTGATCAAATACACAATCGAAGACTCTTCGTCGGTAGGTCTCAGTTGATATGTGGTAGGTGCTCAACAGTGTCTGTTTAAGCACATCATAATCGGTCTGATCGGCAGGGGACAGAGCGTTAACAGCCGTCAGTCCCTGGCCAGATAGTGAGCTTCGTAAGTAGATGCTCCACTGAGCCTGTTGCCATACTGCAGCTGTGGCAGTTACTTCAAACGCTCCCAAATAGCACCCATGTCGTCAGTGCCCTCTGCAAATTTTTGTATCGTCAACTTTGGTGGTCTGGGGGGTGGCACTGGCACCACAGCCACTGGAACTGGCTGTCTTGCTTCCATCAACATCTGTGCCCAACGCTCTTGTTGTTGTTTCTGATGTTGACGGTCTTCTTCCCTTCTCTGGTCCTCTCTCTCTATTCTTTGTGCCTCTGTTCTCATCCAATTCTGCATGAAACGGTCCATAGTAGCACTCTCTATGTTCTCAGCTTCTGCCACAGGGGGTGGGTCGGTTAGCTGTTGTCCCTCCCTACTTCTTAGAGATCGGTCTTCGCCCAGTCGAGTTTTGTGTCGTCTTTCTTCCGATGATAGCTCAATCCTGTAGATAACAACAACACCCAGCAACGTTCTGGTGTTGCACCTGCCTGTGCAAACTCGAAACAAAAAAAATCAATCTTCAACTCGGTAGAGGATTCGCCGCTTGGAATCCCACCGCTGCCACCAATGTAAGCGTTGGCCTACTTAGCTCCAGCCGCTTTTGCTGAACTACAGTAGCCACCCACTTATCAAGCCTGGCCTTGATAACAATTATTGCGCAATTGAAATTCCTCAGCTCAGACATCCCAGCTAACAACCTTATTGTTAGCGCCTAATGCTTATTAGACAACTTGAGTAGCGCCTAACGCTTAATAGACAACTCGAGAGAGATTAGAGTATTTTAAGATTCATTCGGGGAGATAACAATATATTTTACTCCCACAGAACAATACAACAGTAGTAATACAACTTAGCAGCAATAACATAAGTTCTTATCAAAACAGTTCAAACTCTAACTCTCGCTAATAATAATAGTTTAGTCCTTTTATAATTTACTAACTGTTTACGCCCTCAGACCGCAGCATCCTCATTAGTGCTCTGGAAATGACCATATTAGGTCATTTCGAGTGGCCTTCCTGCTTCTGGTCTGGTCCAACCAGAACTGTCCACTTGTTCGGCTTCTTTATCAGGTAGGAATATGTTCGTGACACTACTTCCTGTGTCCTTCTTCCCTCCTCTGTGTGGTTCACACTCTGGTATTTGGTCAGTCAGGGGGATCCCTGACACAAGCCAGGAGCGTGGCAGCAACAAAATAACAAATCCTGGCCAAAGTATCCATAAGGAGTGTCGGTTATGTTTCTGTGAAGCAAATAGAATTCGGTTTGATAATTCAAAGGCAGTGCAAAGTAGTGAGCAACATGACCGCCTCCTTAGTCTTCGTTCTGAAAGTCAACATTTTGATTTTAGCATTGACTGCCTCTTTTGTGGCTGTCGTGCAAACTATAACGGAAAGAAAAAAGGCTTTGATTCATGCATAAGGTGTTTCAGGAGACAATTGGACAGGTATGTGCAACTAGAAATGATGAGTGGGGCATGATTGTAGCAAGTAGACAGGCATGTGTGAATGACCTTCCTGCTGCAGATGCAGTTTACCATCAACAGTGCAGTTCAAGTTTTAGAACTGGACCATAGATGCCACATACTAATGTAGAAATGGGCAGCACAAAGAAATCAAAAAAAGGAAGGCCTGAACAGGACGTTAAAACTGCAGCATTTCTGAGAGTTGTCGAACAATTAGAAGAGAATGATGATGAGCAAATGACAGTGGGTTACCTGCTAGAAAAAATGCAAGAGTACCTACAAAATACTGGATACCAGGCCTACAGTATTGTGTACATGAAGAACAAAATATAGGAGCACTTTGGCAAGAGGATCATTATCACCAAGCTAAATGGGGGGGGAAATGTAGTGACTTTTATTCAACTGCCAGCTCTATCCTGTATGATTTCAATAAGCAGTCAAAACATGACACATCTGAAACTGAGAAACTGAGAATAATACAGACTGCTGCTAACTCATTCAGAGTGACATCAAGTCCCTACCTGTTACAAATGATGCATACCCCAGTCCTGATGAAGTGCTATCAGCCTCTGCAGAAGACTTACTACCCGAAACTTTACAACTATTTCTCAGGACTATCTTTGCAGGTAAAAAGATAAATGCAAAACCGGCATCAATAGGACAGGCCATTATGCAGGCAGCAAGGCCGAGGGTACTCCTTGCACCCCTGCAACTTGGGCTAGGTGTGCAATTGCACCATCATTATTCATCACGGTTCCTTATAGACACTCTCAATTCCCTTGAATTCTCATGTTCTTATTCAGAAGTGAAAATATATGAGAGAAGTGCTGCAGTTGCACAAGGAACAGAAATACCTGACTACACAGCAGGGCAGCAGATCCAGTATGTGGCAGATAATGTTGACCATAATGTCTGCACAATTGATGGAGCTGGTACTTTCCATGGCATGGGGATTATAGCCATCAAAACATCTGGTTGAATCAAATGCAGGCCAGTCCCTAAAATCTATGTTTCTTCTGCAGCCATTGGGCACATCAATATTGAATATTTCAAACCATCCCCCATTCTACCACATCTAGTTTATAAGACTATTGTAAACTTAAATGTGGATGACACAACATTCAATCTTGACGTACTCTGGAAATCGTCCTTAATCTTTTGCTCTCTAAGGCCTGCTTGGTCTGGTATGATGCAGATGGTGCATGCTGGACAGCATCCAGGCAAGGCATCTGTCATGTTTCTTCCTATGATTGATATGCAGCCCAGCAATCCATCTTGTGTTCTTTCAACTCTACGATTTGTGAGTTCTCATGCTGCCAGGTACAATGTCACACCAATTTTGACATTCGACCAGCCACTGTGGTGGAAAGCACTCACTGTCATACTGAGTCAGCCTAGTGACAGTGATCTGAGGAACATTGTGCTACGCCTAGGAGCTCTACGCACGGAGATGAGCTTCTTGGGTAGTATAGGACACTTGATGGGAGGCTCAGGACTCCAGAGGTTGTATACGCCAGCAACTGCGTGAGTCATATGCTGAGTGGCAAGGCAATTTCTAGAGCTGTACGTGGGTATTTCCTGATTGATGCTGCTCTGAATACTATTCTGATTCATGATTGCTAATGTTCCTGTACCTTGCAAAGCCACCGTGGAGGATACTGAAGGTATGAGTGCTGGAGAAGAATGTGAGGAAGATGGTACACCTGATGAGGGTTTAAGGAACAACGACCTGGAGGAGGTGTATGATGGCCTATTTTCTGGGATTGCATCTGTAGAGGAAGCTTGTTCATCAGTCACTCTCAACAAGATTCAGATCACTCTTAAGATGAAGAAAGAAGGCCTGTTGTCACGTACTGCCCTTCTTTGGCTACAATACATGAGCATGATAGACATCTTACATATGTTTCTGAAAGCTGAGCGAACAGGAAACTGGGCTCTACATTTACAAGCTGTCCATGACATGTTGCCTTACTTTGCTGCTTCAGGACATACACTGTATGCTAAATCAGCTCACTTGGACTTGCAAATGATGCAAGATTTGCCACAAACCCACCCAGCAGTGTACAAAACCTTCCAAGAAGGTTATCATGTGGTGAGGAGCAGCTATCATTACTGTGCACGGCTGTCCACAGATCTCATCATTGAACAAGTTCTCATGAGGAGTGTAAAGTCAAGTGGAGAGCTGACAAGAGGAACTGGAATGACAGAAACACAAAGAAATGTGTGGCTTTTATCTCTGCCATCCCGTGCACACGTAAATGAGGCCATGCAGGTGTTTTCTGGTGTGAGGTATGAAACAAGTGAGCAACACAAAGAGGTCAGTAGAGCGAGACAGAGTAGGGATGTCAATGCAGGTGGACCCAAAACTCTTGTTTCAGAGACTTGTTACTGCTGGAGACCATGCAGATGAGCTTCCTCATCTCTTCAAGTTTGAATTGTGTAGCTATCCTCCTGCCTTGTTTGAGTCTTCACACCTCCCTCTGCAAGCTAACAAGTCTGCTCTAGCAGATTCTCTATGGAAAGTGACCAGCAATGAGTTCCCTGAACCAACAGGCACTGTGCCGTTTGTATTGGATGGTGGTGCACTGTTTCATCACATACCATGGCCCCGTGGAGTAACATATGATAGCATTTGTCGACTCTATGTAGATTATCTCGCAAGGAAATACGGGAAACCTACAGTGGTTTTTGATGGCTATCAAAATGGCCCTTCTACTAAGGATGCTACCCATCTTTGCCGATCTAGGACACATACAGGTGTTACTCTGCACTTCACTGGAGACATGGTTCTGAAATCCAAAAAAGATGTTAACAAAATCAACAAGCAACTATTCATAAATCTTCTTGGTGAAAAGTTGGAGCATGCTGGATATGTGATAATTCATGCCAAACAAGATACAGATCTGCTGATTGTGAGAACAGCAGTACAGTTCTCTGAAATAAATACCACCATTCTTGTGGGGGATGACACTGACCTTCTTATCCTGCTCATCTATCATTGTGATTTGAAAGCAAATTCTCCCCTGAAACCAAAGCCAATTCTAAAAAGAACAGAGTATGGAATATTAAGCAACTGAAACATGCTCTTGGAGGGGATGTGTGTGACCATATCCTGTTTATCCATGCCATACTCGGCTGTGACACTACATCGCGTATACATGGACTTGGCAAAGGAGGAGATTTGAAAAAAATGAAAACTACCATTTTTCACCAGCAGGGACAAGTATTCAATACCTCAGAACCCAGTAACAAAGAGGGACTTTCGCTGCTGGAGAGAAAGCATTGGTTTGTCTGCATAATGGAGATTCATCAGACAGTCTCAACTCGCTAAGATACAAGCAATTTTGTGATAAAGTATCTACAAACACATCATTCGTTGAACCACGAACATTGCCACCAACTTGATCTGCAGGAAAGTATCACAGCCTAAGAGTGTATCAAATACAGGAATGGAAGGGGCTAGCTGATGACTGGGTTCCAAGTGATTGGGGTTGGAATCTTGATGATGGAATGTATCTTCCCATACAGACAGACCAGGCAGCAGCCCCATCATCACTGCTTGAGGTTATCAGATGTTGCTGCAAAACTTCCTGGCATTGTACATGCCAAAAGCATGGACTGACTTGCTCACCTGCCTGTGGTGAATGTCGAGGAACCAGTTGTGCTAATTCCCCTAGACCAGACCTTGGAGTTGATGAAGATGATGAATAAAATGTTCCTTTCATGATAGTGCGTACTGCAGAATGTGACTCATGTACATATATGTACATATTTAAGACACTCAGACTAAACACTGAGGAAAAACTCCTTTGTTTTTTTAATTTTGTTAATAATTAGCAAATAATTTCTGCTAATCACAATTAAAAGTGTTGCAAATTTGAAATTATAACGTTAACCCACCAAACATGCGCCTAATTAGTCGTGAAATTGGCAGCCATATTGGAATTTATGCTAGATAGGATAAAACATAGTAGGCCTTGGTAGGTTGTAGATTTTAGGCCTTTAAAGTAGCCCCCAAAAATTAACTATGGACAAAGTTATGCCATAATGAGTGGCTTGAAATTAGCGACCATATTGGATTTATGCAAATTAGGCAACTTTCCACCACATGGATTTTTCTGGACTTTTAATAAATGTCATTCTAGGGACCTTATAGAAATGATCTGAGGTGATTTCTATTTGTTGCAATTTGTTTGACGTTAACTCCTAAATTGAAGTAGATTGCTTTGACTCTTTCTTTTTAGGGTGTTTTTGGCATCAGCCATTTTTAAATGTAGTCAAACCAATACAGGAAGTGCACTTTGTGACCCATAATTAACGTGCGGTGAAACCTCACTTATCAGAGGGTGTGGGACCCAAAGGTGCCCATAACTTGGAAATTGCATATATGTTTATTTGTTTATTTATTTATTTATTTAATTATTTGTTTGTTTGGTTGGTTGGTTATTTATTTATTTGTTTGTTTGTTTGTTTATTTTTTTATTTTTTTGTTTATTTTTAAAAAAAATCAATTTTTACACATGTTCTTCTTATTATTATTATTATAATACAAAAACATTAAATATATTTATTTTATTTATTTATATATAAAAAATTATATATAATTTATATATATTTTTTTATAACTTTTTTTAATTTATTTATATATATTTATTTTTTAAATTATTATTATAATTATTATAAAACATATATTATATAAGTTGAAGTAATGATATTATAATTGAAGAAGTCAGTAGCGGTTGACATATCAGCCGATCCCAACACTGATGCTGCATTACCATGTTCTATATACAGCTTATTTATTTATTTGTTTATTTTTTGAGAGACAATTGGTTTCATTTTTTATTTATATATTTATGTAATTTAACATTAATTAACACATTCTATAATAATTAAGTACAAAAATACCAACTAACAATAAATACATTTTAAAAAACTAACAAGTTCAACTCCCGACCAACCAAAAAACAGACAAGGCATTCCCCTGCTGGACTGCTCTGAGAGATGCTGATGCTATCATTTGTTTGGTTGGTTGGTTGATTGGTTGATTGGTTGGTTGGTTGGTTGGTTGGTTGGTTGGTTGGTTTGTTTGTTTGTTTGGTTGGTTGGTTGGTTGGTGGGTTGGTGGGTGGGTGGGTGGGTGGGTGGGTGCATGGTAATCATATATAATCATATATTATATAGTATATATTAACATGTAATAGCAGGGTAATCATATATTATAATTATGGTATATATTAACATGAGATTGCATGATAATCATAATTATATTGTATTGTTATGAAATAAACAATCTCTAAGAGGCTGGCCAGGCACGAAGCTAACACTGTCCTGCGTCTAACCAGACAGTGTGTTACTTCATGTGTGTCACGCAAGTGAGGCTGATTAGCGTGACTATCATAACACCAGAATAAGACTCACCAATAGCATGATTCCTATGACACTGCCTACCGATATGATGGTGAGTCTCTGCACCGGAGAGAAAGAGGATTCCAGTGAGGGGGTTGCACAAATAATTAATAACATGCTTATAATTGCAGGGCTCTCTCAGTGTGGAAAGGAAGAGGGAAGTCACTCTAGACTCATCTACATGCACACACATCAGTGAGTCACTGGTGCAGTCACTCTAGACTCATCTACATGCACACACATCAGTGAGTCACTGGTGCAGTCATGCTAGACTCATCTACATGCACACACATCAGTGAGTCACTGTTGCAGTCACTAGACTCATCTACATCCACACACATCAGTGAGTCACTGGTGCAGTCACTCTAGACTCATCTACATGCACACACATCAGTGAGTCACTGGTGCAGTCACTCTAGACTCATCTACATCCACACACATCACTGAGTCACTGGTGCACCACTTTCATTTCTTTATTGAACGAGATTGGTGGGAGTCACCACAAACCAAGTTTACCTTGGGATTTCAAATTCTTTTAGGGGGGGAGGGGTAGGGGAGGAGGAATCTATAGCAGGCTAGCTACAATTAGCCAAGAAAAAAAAATTTTAATTAGAGGATATCAACGTCACATGCCACAAACGACCACCAACACAAACCTGCCGTGGGACAGATAACAGGACAGAGCTGCGCAGGATGAGTACTTGGTGTTGTAGGTCACCCCCACCTGGAGCTGCAGGATGAGTACTTGGTGTTGTAGGTCACCTCCACCTGCATCTTGGATTGATGGATTGTTTGTTTGATTGTTTGTTTGATTGATTGTTTGTTTGATTGTTTGATTGATTGTTTGATTGTTTGATTGATTGTTTGATTGTTTGATTGATTGTTTGATTGATTGTTTGATAGATTGTTTGATTGATTGTTTGATTGTTTGCTTGTTTGATTGATTGTTTGATTGATTGTTTGATTGTTTGATTGTTTGATTGATTGTTTGATTGTTTGTTTGATTGATTGATTGTTTGATTGATTGTTTGATTGATTGATTGTTTGATTGATTGTTGGATGGATGGATGGATGGATGGATGGATGGATGGATGGATGGATGGATGGATGGATGGATGGATGGATGGATGGATGGATGGATGGATGGATGGATGGATGGATGGATGGATGGATGGATGGATGGATGGATGGATGGATGGATGGATGGATGGATGGATGGATGGATGGATGGATGGATGGATGGATGGATGGATGGATGGATGGATGGATGGATGGATGGATGGATGGATGGATGGATGGATGGATGGATGGATGGATGGATGGATGGATGGATGGATGGATGGATGGATGGATGGATGGATGGATGGATGGATGGATGGATGGATGGATGGATGGATGGATGGATGGATGGATGGATGGATGGATGGATGGATGGATGGATGGATGGATGGATGGATGGATGGATGGATGGATGGATGGATGGATGGATGGATGGATGGATGGATGGATGGATGGATGGATGGATGGATGGATGGATGGATGGATGGATGGATGGATGGATGGATGGATGGATGGATGGATGGATGGATGGATTGATTGATGACTGATTGATTGATTGAGTGATTGACTTCTTGTCAATGTATTTTTGTCCTCAATGGGCACTCACAGATACGACCCAGGATGAGTGGGAGTGTGGGGATAGGCTGCAGCTGGCTTATAAGTTATTGGCATATTATAGTAGCCAATAATGGCCCAAAAAGTTGCTGGTATATTATATTTTCCATGGAATAATGTGCACTCAATGAATTTCAAATATCCAGAATGGTTTGTCATCTTCTCTACTAAGGTTTTGAATGCAGGTGATGTTCCTTACCCATGCCAAACATGAATGCACTGGATATAATAACCTCCACAGAGTTGTAATCAATATCCCTACATAGATTGTCTGTTTGGTAATTGGTTCTCTTGACTATCTCATTCATTGAGGAAGGTGCAGTCATGTGGGTAGTGGCCATGCAGGGATAAGGAAGAGCTAGTTGGGGGGTGTTGAATACTCTAGATGTGTAGGGAAACTTGGGATGACATTTGTAGTTCCTGCTTATTTCAAGCTAATTCAAGCAGAAAGGAAAAGCTTGATAAACATGAACCACTTGGGGTACAAGGTGAATCATAAGAAAAGGATACTGCATCTGCCCATGTTGTTTCCTTGTTAACAGTTTCCATGACTTGACCTCAGGTTCTTTTCTGAATTCAATGCAAATTCTGCTAACAAGCAATTTATTATTTAAAAAATTGTGGGTAGGGGTTACAATAAAATAAAAAAAGCCTTATCTGTGCCTCCTACATATATTGTTGCTTTCCTTATGAATTCATTTGTGAACTAAGACAATTTCCTGGAGTGTCTATAGGGGAAAGCCACATATATTAAAAGCTATATAACCATGAGAAACAAAGGGAAGGCTATGTGTACATCCACTATACTATAAGGCAAGGTCAGCAATAGGAAATCCACATTATGATTTTGTTGATTCTTGATAAAAGGTTCCAGGAAACCATCTTGATTTAGTCTGACATAGACTAGAGCTTATTGAAATGCAGCTAAGTGCATAGTACTCACTTGGTTCTATAGTTTTGAAGATGAGTGGTGATTTAACTGAATATGTGACCTCACATATGCTGTGTGGACAAGACCACCACCAACAAGCTTGCCAATTAATGCCTAATGTTACTGGCTGAGGGGGAAGTTTCTTAGCTGAATTTGCATTTGAATAAAATGAATTTTGAAAATAACAAGCCTAAGTTAAAGACATGGAAGAAACTATTTAACTAGAAACAAGGAAACAACAGTGGCAGATGCAATATCCTTGTCTTATGATTCACCTTACCACTAGGTGGTTCATGTTGATCAAACTTTTACTATCTAATTCAATATGCTTGTAATGGGCAGCAACTACAAGTGTCATCATGGGTTATACTCCACATCTAGAGTATTCAACCAGCCCCCAACTAGCCAGAAGGCCAGGACAAGGACAGACCCACTCCTGCCTTACACCTCTATGACCACTAGCCACATGACCCCTCCTTCCTCAATGAGACAGTCAAGAGAGAACATTACCAAACAGACTATTTATACAGGCATATATGTTGATTACTACTCTGTGGAGGCCATATTATATCCAGTGTGTTCATGTTTAGCAAGTGTAAAGATCAAGCACAGTTTCGGTCACCCAGTGCTAGAGTTTCGGAGGGATCATGGTAGCATAGCAGTTCTTTTTCTTGGTCTTGATTGTTTTATTATTAATGTACTCTTTACCAGCACCAATGCGAACTCTATGCTATGATCACATATTAGCAAGTCTTTATCAGCAAACAAGTTTTCATAAGCTGTTTAGTTCCCTCTTCTCAGATGTTCTACTTGATGATGAAGCACATTTTGTTTGACTAAGTGAAGATATATAGGTCAGTTTTGCTTATCCAAGTATTACATAATAGCTAGATATCAAGACCTATGAATCTATGGTATTTAGAAAACTGAAGGTCGCAACCCAAGCGTAGCAAGCGTGCCACAAAGGGCCTGAGGGTTTTGAGATGATATCATGATTGTCTATGTGTTGATAGTCTGAGATCATGAGTTCTGATTGTCCTATCTGTTGATAGTCTGAGATCGTGTGTTCTAATTGTCTTATGTGTTGATAGTCTGAGATCATGAGTTCTAGCAGCTCTATTTATAAATTCTATTTATAATGTTCGTACTTTGCTGGGCTGCTCTGCCTGACAGCTACCTAGATCAGATAACAAAAACACAGTCACAGCCTCAGGTATCCTTCAAAAGCAAGAGGAACTGAATCAAGTCATCAAGAAGAGTGTCTGAAGATGAGTTAGACCCTGTTCCATTAACTGTGTCTGAGCAAGAGCTCACCCCATTCGAAACGAATGTCATAAAGCTTATCAGAAGGCAATAATACTACACCAGAAAAAGTCGAGTGTTCAGCATAGTATTTTATTGAAGAGAAAGTCTTTCAGCGTAATAGTAAGATGACATTGAAATCATTGAGTGAGAGGGGGAAAAGCTTCTGTGAACATCTGGTTATTTTGCTATTACTGTCGGTATGCTGCCAGGCAGATCAGTAAAATCAGCAGAGGAAGCAAACGCTTTGAAAAATGCCATAGAAAAGTTTAAATCGCACGTAGATCACTTTCTCATAAAGAGGCAAAACAAAATGTTTAACTCGAGCAAGACCTACAATTGGGAGCCAGTGAAGTGCACAATTGAATGATCAGCAAGTGCGAAGAACAAGCCTTTTATGGAATAAGAAGTGGCTCATCAAGTGATAGAAAAGGTGCAGTTGCTTGGTTAATCAACTCAGTCCCCCCTAAGTTGACTTCAGAATTCAAGTCATCCTTAAGTTCATTTCATAGGTTCAAGTTCCTTCCTTAATTTGTGCTCAGAGCTTAAACCTTTAGGTTTGTTTCATAGCTTGAAGTCCACTTAAAATTGTTTCCAAGTCTCCTTAAGGCTTTTCAGAGCTTCAAGTTAGTTTCACAGAATTAAGTTCGCCTTAAGTTTGTTTCAATATCCAAGCTTATCTTCACGTCATTATGAAGTTTATTCAATCCACCTCTTCACACAAGCTTTTTTAAGGTGTGTGTGTGTGTGTGTGTGTGTGTGAGGGGGTGGAGTTACAATTAAAAAATTTTAAAAAAATTATTGTTTGTTAGCAGAATTTGCATTTGAAGAGAGTGAATTCTGAAAAGAACCTAATAAGGTCAAGACATGGAAACTGTTAACAAGTACATGGGCAGATATAATATCCTTGTCTTATGATTCACCTATGCACCCCTAAATGGTTCATGTTGAGCAATCTTTTCATTTCTGCTTGAATAAGCTTCTAATGAGCAGGAACCACAAGAGTCATCTCGGGTTTCCTTCCACATCTTGTACTACACACCCTCTAACTAGCCAGGACAAGGACACAGCTGCTTCTCCGTATTCTCTGTATGGCCACTCCACACACGATTCCGCTTTCCTCAGTCAAGAGAGCACAAATTACCAAACAGGCAATCTATACAGGCATATTCATTACTTCTCTGTGGAGACTATTAGATCCAGTGTGTTCAAGTTTAGCAAGTAAAAAGAAAAAGCTCAGTTTTGGTCACCTGCATTTAAAACCTTAGTAGAGAAGATGACAATTTATTCCAGATATTTGAACTTCATTGAGTGCAAATTATTTCATAGAAAATATAATATACCAGCTGCAAAAGCAATCTTTTGGCCACTTATTGGCTACTATATGCAAATCACGTATAAGCTAGCTGCAAGCAACGCCCTATCCTCAACCTCCCACCCTTACCTGGATTTATCTGTGAGTGCCCATTGAGGCTAAAACTACACAGACAGGAAGAAGGGGCAAAGAGAAATATTGCAGTGTCAACTCACCTTTTGTCCTAGTTTGGCTATTAAGGCTTTGGTGGCATGGCATGGCAGGAGCCACTGCCTACAGGTCCCTGCTTATGCTCTCCCCCTCATCCATCAAGTAACCAATAGTTACCTCTTCTGGTCAAGTGCTCCTTGGGCCATATGTGTGGCACCAACTGAGGATAAACAAACAAGGACAGGTCATGCTTGGTAATCTAACTTTGATGCTTGTACTAATAAAAGGTATTGCACATTTCCATGCACATGCATTCTCCTGCTTCACACATGTAGTAGGGGAATACAGTGCATAATTGCCTATAATTAGAGTAAATTATTTTTACAGATCTAGTCAGCTGGATTGAGAAGACAAAAAACTCAACAGCAATTATGTTGGACGTTAAAGGCATGTGCTTCTTTTGGAAGTTCACGTAGAAAATAACAATTCCATTTCAATAATTCACTACATATATTATATAATTATAATGCACATCTTCAGCATGCTTAGTCCAAAAATCATTTCTACTCCTACTTGTAGCTGAAAATATGTTTTTTAAACAATCTATAAAATGTATATGTTTGATTCTAAAGATTAAAGCTGTAGCAGTGTGTGCTGTAAATTTCTAAGGTACAGGCTATTTCTGAGCTTCATGCCCCACACCTTCCTACAACCACAAACATCCCAGATAAGGCAGGCTCACCAATAGATCACTCAATAACTTAACCCTACTTTCCACATATAGGGCAGAGGGTAATAACTCCAGGGGTTGGAGTAGTGGAGAGATAACACCCCCAACTTATCTATCACTTGTGTGGTTCTAAATTAAATTAAATGGTTGCATTACTAATTTGCATTTAGGTGACAGAGTTAATACATTGGCCAAGAAAAACCTAGGCAGAATATTTTCTTTAGCACAAAAGAGCAGCACTTACCCTGCAGAAGTGGGGGACTGCTATTTGAGTGAATACAGCATACATACAAGTGATGGAAACAAATTGAACTCTCAGTGATGACATCTGTGCTTAGAACCTCCTCCAAAGTTTGCCTGCATCACAAGTATTCTGCATATTAAAAAGGAAATGGTCATAATAGTGACTCTGGCCAACAATGCCCAGATTGGTATTTGTCACTGTTTTTCATTTCCTGGCCAAGTTCCTTGCTAATTTGGAATGTGACATAGTGTGGACATAAACCTTTTCCTGCAAAGTACATAATTATACTGATATTGATAAAGTGTTTGTTCTTCCAGGGTAGTGATTGAAAAGAACACCATTTTCATGGGCGTACAATGGGGGGGGGTTCTGGTGGTTCTGCAGAACCCCCCCCCCCCCCCTTCATTTTAGTGATTTTCATAGGAATGTATTTGTGTGTGTTTTTTTCCCTCCTCAGATTTCATTTCAGGCACTGGCATATTTCATTAATATAATTTTAATTATACACAGGTACATTGATAGTGTTAAACAAAATTACAATAACTTAATGAGCTAATCATTGCACAGTTACACATGATGTAAGAAAAATTATTGCTAGCTATTTAGCTCGAAGCCTGTACACTTATATATAATAATAAACCTATCTCATTTATTGAGATTCTAGTGAGCCTCTGTCTGCTAGATCATGAAATCAGTACCACTCTGGAAAGCTGTCATGAAGATGTATTTCCTGTACATAATGAAGGCTCAAGTGGAAGTGCCAAAGGACCAGAATCGTATGATATTGGTAATTTATTATCTCCGAATAGGTCTATTGATGATGCTGCTTGTTTAATAAATGAGCTTTCTAGTGGTACTAGATACTCTTTCTTATGTCACCACGATGTACCATTGCCTAGTGTCCTTCCTGGCACCTTGTCACATAGCTATCACCGAAAGTGCAACTCATCTTGATCCAGTTAGAAAAAGGCTTAATTACCAGGTCACCTTTATCTTTACGTTGGCTGGATAGAAGAAACAGAGCTTGTGCCCAAAAGACACCATCTACCTTAGAAGTGTAGACTAGCCAAGGATATTTACTGAGCCACGATAGGCTGTAATTACATAATGATATTCATAATTTGTGGTCGTTGCTTAGCAACATAAAGTTGACCGCAATGTTTGTCGACACCAATGCTATCCCATCAACCACGGTTGCTAGGGACTTTAGCGCATTCCTGATTTAATATTGATTTTTATTTGCACCTGAGCCCAATTTAAAAAAAATGCTTCCTAAACCCGACGGTGAATGGGTTAAAGTAGCTGTTGCTAAATTACAAGGAAAGTGCCAAGACCTTCTGGAGTGACAATAGTACAAGACTTTTGCAATGAATTGAGAGCAGGTGTTGACAGCGTATCTTTGGGCATAGTTCTAGATTGGCAGTTCAGTCCAATATAACTATTTCGATGCCATGCACAACTCAGCGACAGCAGCATCATCTGAATCCACAAACTAATTCATCCCTTTTCTTGACCACATTATAAAGATATTACATCAAGATTCACCAAGCATACCAACCAGGTAGCTTCATTGCATACCTCTTGCGAAGCCATATCACTACTTCATCCTTTGTTAATATTGAACCTGCTGTTACTTTGTATTCTGAAGATCTACCAAATGTGAGTATACTTGATGAAGAGTTACATCGCTAAAGTTAAGTGGGTCCACTACGCCAAAAAACCAAAAAAAACCACAACTTCTCTCTGCTTCAGAATTTTTATTGAAATCTTGTATGATGTGAACCTATACACAGACCTACCTTCTGGTGCTGTGCCAACTAGCTACCCAGCTATATACAACTGATCCGGACTTAGTGAACATTTAAGATTTCACGAGGATGGTCATATTTGGAGACTAATTTACTTTGGGATTTCACAACTTACCACAGGGAAATTACAAAGTATGAAACATAATATAACATTGATTTTTTTTTTAAATAGTGTGATCATGGACTTTAAAAACTATTTGGTAGCATTTTCATTGTTTTTTTGTACCTGTTGACATCATACTTGCTTAAAATTAAAAACAGAGAATGTCATCCTGTAGCTCTCATTGAGAGGAAACAGAATCTATATAATTTTGTCTGATTACTCCAAATATGAAGTAAGGAGAACCATCCTAGGCCCCCAAAAACACCTTTTTCGGGACAGGCATTTTAAGGACTAGTATAGTATTTCAATGGTTGAACTGACCATACCATTAAAAAAACACCAAAAGTGGTATACATATACATGCTAGAAAAATCAAAAATAGGGAGGGGAAATTTGGTCTGTCCTATATAGGCCGCTTCCTAGATGACCAGAATTAGTGGTTTGCTTCCCTTGTCGATCTCCGCGGCCATTGAAACTCACTATTACGTGAAGCATTTTCTTCGCAAATTGGGAGTACTCAAGTTAGTATAAGTCCAGAATGGAGCATCCAAATCTTCTCCAATTTGGAAGGCAGTATCTTGCATGTACTGTCATCATATTTTTGGGGGGGGAAACCAAAAAAAACCCAAAAAACCTTAAGGTGGCTACAAATTTCACCAGATGACCGTCCTCAAACTCTGAGTGAAACAATTAAACTCTGCTGCCCGAAAACCCTTCCAAATGTTTATACCCTTTTGAAGCTTTTTGCTATATACACTCCCACTCAGTTCCTGTACTTGTGAAGATCTGCTTCTGCACTTCGATGTTTAAACAACTACTTGAGATCCACACAGAGTGAGGAAAGAGTCAGTGCCTTAGCATAAATTCGGAATGGATATTAATATCAATACTCTTTGCAAACTTTACATAGAACAACATCCATGCAGAATTCAATGTGCTAGCTTATTATTTCAGTTATTTTGTCTGTATATACATTTTTGCTTTTTAAAGTTTGCTTAATAAAAATCATCTCTGTATATCTTTTTGGGTTTCCACGATTTGTGCTGGATGGGGCATATATATTTCCCTTTCACTATCCTCACCATGGCTTTCGGCACATCCGACATACCTTTTTAAAGTCTGCGTATGCCACTGACTTTGTTTGGGTGGTAATGCAGGTCAAATTGCACCGGAGCTTGGAGTTATATTATATTATGTGTGTGCATTATACACTGCACCTGTGGAAAAGTCAAGGATAACCTAAAACTCTAGCAAACCTGATCAAGTGATAAGAAAGGTATACTTGATATACCTTTGCCTACTTACATATCTTATCTCTGAAACATGGAGAGCCCAAAATGGAGGTTGTGTCCAGTCCAACACAATGTTTGCCTCAATAGCAAGGGCATTGTTTATTAATCACTTAGATATCACGTATCCATCGTTCAGGACTATGGCCATGTCAAACACCTCTCCTGCACTCTATGATATACATCATTATAATTATTAATCACATGTGAGAGTGATAGAGAGTGCATGTTGCTATATATTGTACAAGCAGACAATGATAATCACATAATTATCATTATGCAAGTTTTAAGACCTCAGCTTTATTCATCATCATAATTTCCAAACGGCATGTAACATTACAAATATGGGCGATCAATGTTTCACTTTCTAAGTTATTCTACAGATTTGTATACACAGTTAAGTGTAAGGCACTCACTACTGAACATAAATCTCTACCACTTCAATGGCAATGTCTTCATTCGCTCTTCTCTGATCCCGACACACCCTCATCTCTATATCATCAGTGGTGGACTGTGTCAGTTGCTTGTAGAACCACGGAGGAGTGTTGAAGGAGCAGCATGTGTTTTTACGAACACAACCATATCTGTCCCACAGAGGGTCATCGGCATAGATTATTCCAGAAACATGGCCACTTGAAGCAGCTGTATCACAGAAATAATCTTCACTCACAAATGGTGGAATAAGTGGGCCAGTATTTGATATAGAAGGGTGGATGCATGGACATTTATAATTAGAATTGAATCTATCTTCATTAGAAGCAGCAGCAAATGTCCAGTTGTGCTGTCTTTGGGACCTTCCATGAGTGAGACTTACACCATCCACATAATAGGTGTCTATGTTTGGATTATCAGTCTCACGACCACTGTTAGAGGCTGTATTAGCATCTCCAAAAGCATTTGTAGATCCCACCTGGTAGGCTCTGATTCTTCCACATACCTTAGAATATACAACACCACCCACAGGGAATGTCTCTGAAGAACAAAGTGGTAGATCAGAGTTCTCTGTTCCGCATGTACGACGTGGAGTTGTCCTCAGTGTAAGACTACTAGGACATTGAGTATTGGAGTCTGTCATATCCAGTTCAGCCACTCTCATCCATCCTCCAGTGATATTACCACATGACCTGGTCATATCGCAGTAGATATTAATAGAGCCGCCATTGGAGGATCTGACATGATACATGCCTGAGGGAGAAGAGGGAGAAACTCGCACAATAGCAGCACAAGAAGTGAAGGTACGTCCAGTTTCATTTAAGAGATCCACAATAAGAGCCTCTTGAGTTATGTTATTATCTCCAGTAGCTTTGGCAATAATCTGATTAAGAAAGCTGTGCTGGATGGATATGCTGTTAGTAATGTTTTCCAATTGGTTGCTCACCTCATTATCAAAACTCTGTAGCTGCTCAGCTAGCCTGCTGACATTAGCACCGAGTCTATTCACTTGAACACTTACAGTCAGCTCGGGTGAGGTTGACTGGAGTAGAGCTACCTCAGCACTGAGCTTGGAAATCTGCACAAATGCAGCAATTAAAGCTCCACCTGCTGTAGTGAGGAGAGAAACAGCCACCAGCAGAGCTACTAAGCAGATGCACTTGACTCCACATTTGCTGCCCTTTGTAAGATCTTCCTTTTTTCTGTTTTTAACATCATTTTCTATGTAGCAGGATGGAATGGAGGTAGTGGTTGTGTTGTTGACTACCTCATATATAGGAGTAGCAGAATAGTAAACATTGTCCTGCAGATCATAAGTGAGGTCACACTCTTTAGCTACATCAGCACTCATCTTCAAACTATTATAGAACAGCTACCAGGAGAAAAGTGTATGCACACAACAGCACTTGAATTATATGTCCTCCTGGAATGCTCTTCTGGAGCATTGATCATTACCTTATAAGGGAACAAGATTGGAACAGGAAGTATTGTTGAAGTGGGGCAGCCACTCCCCATGTAAGAGCCAAGGGGCACATGAAGACACTTTAAGATGTTCTCGGGGGCTACCTGTGAAGACCAGTCCAAATGATATTATATGACCAATCTCCACGTTTTGTAATAGGAATCTCTACACAAAGACGGAACTGAAAAATCTTTATAAAATTAACCATGCCTTATAAGACATTAATCACGAATTATATTTTTGTTTCATAAATTACAGCTTATAAATATTTTTTATATGATTGTGTCCATCCAGAAGACAATAGATGGACCTCTTAAGGCATACATGGGCACACACTTGTTAACAGTTGCTATTGATGACAGAGGAGGATCTCGGATTTTGAGTAGGATAGGGGGGAGGGATTAACACCCCCCCAAAATTAATAGCAATAATGGTGCATTAGTAAACCCTGCAAAAAATTACTAACGAGCAAATTTGAGTTTCCCATAATTATTTCATCAAGATCTGGAGCGTGTTGTCATGTATACCTACCATCAATGTCATCGAGGAAACTTCAGCACATGCAAATATACATAATATTATACTGAAGCCGTAACTATAAATAAAAGTCAAGAAATGAAACTTTTTATAAAACCAGCTAACTCTATGGTTTTTTGCAATGGTTATCCATCGAAGATCTATGACTTGGTGATCACAAATATCTGAGAAGCACCCACACTTAAGCAATTTATTAAGTTACTACACAGTTTATAGCTACCAAGTTTTTTATATACAATGTTCAAAACAGTACTGAGAGGCTAGCCACAATTGATATATTGCAGTGCTCAATAGAGTGCTTAATTGCAGTGAAAAAGCTATAGCTACAAGCCCTGGCATAGACAGCAATGCAAATAGCAGTGGTGATACTGATAGGTGCAACACCTTCACATGCGATTTCTCAAGACAGATTCAATCTTTGACCCCTATTTTTTATTTTTACAATTTTTTCATCTCACCATAATTATAGAGTCTTATCTGTTTGCAGATGTTTAATAGAATAGATATGAAATAGAAGGAAGAGGTTTAGAGTTTGATCATTAGATGAATAAAAACAAATGTTCACCTCCACTACTAGCAAATAAGTTAATCATTGTATTGACAATAACTCTTGTTGTTCAACATTAACTTGTAAAGAATTCAATCGTGTTTTTTCCCCAATTAGTTAGCATTCCAGGCCTTCAGGCAACTTAATATGGCAATCATACCAATTTGAATCGACTAAAAATGGCTTCCTGTAATTCCAAAATGTGAAACAGAATCCATGTGTACTTCCAGAATAAAAATGAGGAAATGCTCAAGTTCATGTTTTAATGGAGGGCATATGAGTGGCAAAGCTAAGCAAACAAAAGCTAAGCAAACAAAGCAGTGTGAGGGAATAATGTATATGTTGGAGATCCATTTCTATGTGAACAAAAAGCAATCTTTTCAAGACAGACTGCTACAGGTAAATATCAGGTAAGTTATTAGGAAGAAAACAAAACAATTATACATGTAGAGCTGAGGAAAACAATAATCTTCATACTGCCCAGCTTCAGACCGAGTTTTGCATGTAAGACCTCTACCAAACCACTTAGATTCTGATGTTTTGTTCCATGGATGCTGCTGTAATAACCACATGTTCAGTTACCATGTCCTTGAACACATGCTACCTTAGATAAAGTTTGGCTACTTTCATTAGGAGCCCCGCATCCCTTCCCTCTCGTTCCTAGTCTTGTAAGGGAAATCAACCACCCTGACTAAGAACACACCTTTGCACTCACCCCTGAACAACATGAGAGAGAGAGCCTCCTGTATACAGCACAAGGGCTGTGGAGGCAAGATCAGCAGATGTTGCAAGATCAGCAGATGTTGTTGTGTCAACAACACAACCGACTAATGGACCAGACAACCGTACATCCGATGAGCGGACGCAACACCTGACGTCAGAGCAGTCCTCGAACAAGACCATAAAGGGTAATTTTAGTACATAGAATATTTACTGTTATTGTATTTTGTGAGTAGTATAAAAGGCATGATGTGTGCTAGCTAAGATTATATAACTGTGAACCTGAACTCCATTTAACTACACCTACTTACGATAGGAATACCAGAAGCTGGTATTCTGTCAGATTGATTATTGGTGTGTTTGTTATCTCATGAATATCTGAATTGTTATTCATTAAGGGGGGACTATGCGTCAAACCAAAATAGTTGTACCCATTTCTAATTGTCATCACTTTTTTTCTCTTTCGTCTACACAAGTATTTATCGTACCAAAGTCTTTATTATTCTGTGTTTGTTTTTATAAACTGCTATATACAAATTTTCTCAGAAGATACATGCAGAAACATCGAGGTGACTCCAAGATATTTGTGGCAGACCTAGCTGCCTAATGATTTGAAGTCATTTACTCATAATTGGTGTGCGGCTTGCTAAGGAGTCTCTCAGTGATATCCATGGACCAAAGTTAGCATATGTTGTCATGTTTGATTAGTTACACACTAGAGAGTCTGAAAAACTGGGGAAAAATAGAGGCCACCTCTTCTAACCACCATCTCTTGGCAATCCTTGCAGTAAACAAAAATCTGATTCATGGATATCACAGAGTACTAAAAGAGCTCTCAAATGACATACCCAAAAAAATTAGCAAACGGTTTTAAAGTTATTCTCGCAACAATTAACATTAATATAGATGCCTGCTTAACAACCAGGTTTTACTTGTTACGGCATGAAATAAATGGAATGCTTTGTCACCCATCATTTATGCTGCCTAATATTTGACAACCACACGACTTGTATCTAGACAGGATTTCCCATGCACAACCATCTCCAGGCTCTGCAACAGTTCACCTATCATGATGTGCTGTTGTCTGTTGTTGTTGTTGTTGTTGTTGCTGCTGCTGTTGTCCACTCAAGCTTATTCGAGCATATCATAGCATTGAATCATGTCCATTAAAACTTGTATTATGAAGCCGACCAACTCTGGATGCCTGCCAACAGCTATGTAGCATAAAGCATGGTGTTATTCAGACATCTAAATTAAGCACCTACTTGGCTATTGATAAGTGTCAACCGTGACTATTTATGCTGTCTAATATTTGACAACCAGACGACTTGTAGACATGATTTCCCACACACAACCATCTCCAGGCTCTACTCTGCAACAGTTCAACCATTCCCCTAGCTAGCCCAGTACATCTGTCTTGGCGACCTGTATCTATAGGAATTTACGGCAGCACATGGTAGATACTTCAGCTGGCAGCCATCTTGCAGACTGATGCTATATGTGCCACGCTTCAGCAACCAGCTTTTACGGCATTGGATGAAAAATCTGCTAAGCACATAATAGAACTGCAAGCACAGAAGCCACCATACATTCTAGTTTTGAACTTCTGACTTCACAAAGAATGGGAGTTAACAATCAGCTATATTCCCCTAGGAGAGCGTCAACCACCATAAGTCCAGTTAAGTATTTATCATGCGTCTATTCCGTCATCCTGGATTCTGGATTAAGTAATGAAACTGCAGCAGTAAGGTGATGGCAAAGGTATCGAGTTGTTTAAAAAAAATAAAGGGAGAAAATAAGCCAATGCCTGTAAAATTGCTCTTTTGGAAAAACTGGCAGACTAAACCCGTTACAAACGATAAATAGTCACCCGCAAGCCTGGATTATCCTACTACTTAGGTGCCCACCAGACCTTTGATTGATGCCAACAAAAGCAATGGGAATGGGGGCAGACTACACCTAATTCTAGTGACGTCTAGGTGTGCTACAATTATTATCGCAGGCGTTGGAATATCCTAGTAATAGTCATTTAAGGCATATGCTTACCTTGAAGTAAGATTACTGCGATACACGCTCTACACAATAGCACAACCATGGCTAGTACCAGTAGACTAATAAACGCGAAAGAGTAACGAACGGTCCCCTTTCAAATACATGTGGGTAATGGTCGCCAATTCCAAGGTTGGTGGCCAATTCCAAGGTTGGTGAACAGTTTAAGATAGCGGGCTGGGGTGTGGCTCGCAGGGACCGCCAGCTGAAATAGAAGTCACTGGCTTGAGGAAAGAGTGTGTACAAAAGGCAGGTAGATGAAACTACAGCTGACCTAGCCAGATCGAAGAAGAAAGGTCCTCCGCTTGAGACAGTGTGTACAAAAGATAAGGTAGTTGAAACTAAGGCAGGGTGATGAAACATCAATGATAAAATATGGCTCTAGAAGATTCTCCATCCTTGCCAGAGCTTCCTGTTCTTGAACATACTCTTTCAAAGTAGTAGGCACACCACAGTGAATTACGCACCTGATACCATGGCAATCTATGCCCGTTCCAAATCTTGTAATTGCTATGACAAGTTGCAGTTCGCCCACAGACTCTCAAATGGAATGAAGAACTTTTTAATTCGTCATAGTAGCCAGAGGCATTGAGGTAGCCAAGTGGTTCAGAAATCTCCTCTCAAAAAAACATCCATTAAAGTCCTGGAGTCTGGAAACTTTGTTCATTTTGATAAATGTTGTGTTCAACGATGTAATCAGACGTTAAACTTTACATGGACATATTATGTAGTAGGAAATGCCGTCTCGGTAAGGAGTTAGTGCCACTAATATATATGGTATGTCAACTTCTAGTCGCAGTTGCTGTCAGTACCATAATACCAGTCCATAGTGTACAAATCTGTGAGAAGGCCTTGCAGAACTCGTCTCCCTATGTTTTCAATAAACTTTTGAGATTTGAGCTTCGAGTAGACAATCTGTCTAGCAAAATCACTATCACCTCCTTCGATTCTTCTATATAGCTAGCTACCTGTGGTGGCAATCACTATTTAATTTTGTTTGATTTGGTCACCACACACCTGCTATGTACATCCTCCTCCCCCCTACTAAAGCTGACTTAGTTGGTTTCTTGCATGTCAACCTTGACAACTGTGTTCTGCTCTAGGATGCTCAACAAATTTAGTCCCTCATTAAAGAGAGTACATAGTAAGTGCATGCCACAAGTTTGTTCCTTCCTAAAATTACTTCTCCTACGAATGTTTAGTTCAGAAATCAGACATCTACTGAAAAGGGTTAGCTCCCTTCATCTTCATCAAGTGCCCAGCAACTTTCTATTGAGTCAAGTCTTCAGTGGTTGATACAATCGGCTAAACAAGAACATGAATCTAACCTAGTCTCTGCATTCCACACTAACTCAAGTGAATTATACAGATATCTTAATTTATTGTCACATCCGAAGTGCTCATTAACTTATTATTTACAAATCTGCTTTTTTTAAAAATTAGTGAAAATACATTCAAAATACGCATTACAATAACCTTCTCAATAATCAACTTCAAATTGTATTCTCTGCCTATCAGGAATAATGAGATGCTAAGACTCGCGTGAGCCTGCTATAATATACCGCTATCCACAACGTGCTACCTGGCACATGCGTCTAGCGTGTGAACCGGCCAAATTTGTCCTCTTTGATCTACAGCGCATGCGTAAACACGGCATGTTCCGAGCTTCCCGCCAGACCCATGCCATGTTTATTCTCTTCCTCCCCTTTGCACTTAGCTCTTACACTGCGTTTGTCACGGCGTTTGTGACACAACAATCCACCCCACGTTTGCGTGTGTCACAGCATCCGTGACAAACAATTTACCGCTGGCAGTGCGTGTGTCACAGCATCTGTGACATGATATTTCTTGTTGCATAGCTCCGTGGATTGTCGGTTTTATAGTCTGTACTTACTAGGTAAGGTTGATGGGTTTATAATCAAACTAGGGAATGTATCACCATCTCCATGAATAACATAAAATTTAAAAAAACAGGCGTCGTGGTTCATTGCCAGATGCAAATAAGAAACATGGTGTGTATTTTTATCCAAAACAAAAACAAATATGGATCTGCAGGACAGTATTGGAGGCTCTTTCTGATATTGAGAATGACTTTGAAAGTGACAGTGAACTGGATGATGTGGAAGAAATGAACTAGATGATATTGGAAGAAGTTGAACTATATGATGTGGATCCCTTTGAAAGTGACAGTGAACTGGATGATGTGGAAGAAATGAACTAGATGATATTGGAAGAAGTTGAACTATATGATGTGGATCCCTGAAGAAATTGAAGATGCTAATGGCAGCAGTAGTGTAGATGAGACTGATGGGGAAATGGATGTGGAAACTGGCCATACGAGTGGAAATACTTCAAGTAGGCTTGTCAGGTGCAAAGAAGTTGACAACATTATGAGCCCCACCGAGCGTAGAAACTCCTGGTTCAAATTTGCCAGATGATGATGTTCAGCCCAAGGATATTTCTTCACCTGTTCTTTGCAGACGAAGTTTTTGACCTAGTAGTGCGTGAAACAAATATTAATACACAAATTCTGATCGTAAACAGGCCACTTACGGTTCGCTCAGGCTCAGTGTACTACTGTCAGACTTGCTCTGACAACACATCTCTACATCCCGAAGAGTGCTTCAAAGAGTACCACACAGCCAAGATCCTGAAGAAACCAAGAGCAACACAGTGAACTCATGACTATATTGTTATTCAATGACTATATTGTTATTCAATTATCTTCTTATAAAACATTGTACTTGATCTAGCAAGGTATTCAAATGGATTTTTGCTGCTGACAATCTTGTTCTAGCTAGATAGCAGGTAAGTTTTAGTACACAATGTAACAAAAATAGCTTCCACCAACCTAAATTGCCAATCCTATAGCTACCACACAGCATACAGACAAATCTAGCATACTTTGCATAGTCTAAGCAGCCGACTAACATACAAAAATAGCGTAGAAGCTACCATGACTAGTTTCTAAACAAAGGTAGCGTCAATACGATGGGTTTTTTTTTTTAACTGGCTATCGAATACTTACAGTTTGCTGAGATAACCAATGTTCCCTGGACCTGTCTCTGTTGTTTGGTCAATTTTGGAGTAGTAAATATGACGTAGCAGCAACTAACAACAGACCGTTTCTTCCCATGCGATCGCACAAGGTTTAAAAAAACAATGCCGCACCCAGACGATTACTTCCGGTTTGTTCCAACGCCTCTCCATTACACTTTGGAGAGGAAATTCCACTCTGTGGACAAGTCGGCTCCCCATATGCTCTGCTTGGACTATATAACTCTCCCCCCCCCCCAATATGTACTTGAAATTGTTCTATTGTTATTTTCCACCCGCGGAAGGAAAAAAAAGAAGGAAAAAAAGTTCGCGTTTTCAATTGCCGCCGTGTAAGTGTTAATTGTTTATTGAGCATTATTTCAATTCCAGCATATTTCTGCAGGGGGGTAAATCTATTATATTATATACAATGTAAAAATTTAAATATTTCCAAAAAACATTTTTAACAAACTTTGATATCGAGTATGATGAATTCAGATCTACTGATGGAATTATTTTAGAACCTATATACTCCTTACCATTATTTTGGTATATATCTAAACTAAAATTAGTAGCTAAGCAATTCTTTTATGTATATTAACTAGGGTAATCCGGGAGTATGCTCACCCAGGAAATTTTACACTCTCAGAGACCAATTCTGGGTCCTTCTAGACCAAAATTGCATGTGTGTCCTGCAGGATAGCTGCATAAGCGAAAAGTATAAATTAATGATTGGATGATTGAAGAAGGGCCTCTATCTGCGCCCTTGATGGGTGGGTGTAAGAGGCAAATATTCAGAGTCACTCTTCCAAAACAGACAATTTTTGAGACCCAAGCATTTTTATAAGACCTGAGAATAAATATAGGCTAAATTAAAGTTCTTCCTTCTTTCGCATCTAGAAATAAATTCTCTGGTCACATCAACAAGGTCTAGCTTAGCTGTTGTTTGCGATGCTTATATATATTCAGTAGCCACACAAGTGCTCACCGGTGCAGGTGATTGCCAGCACCTCTTTCTCTATTTGTGTGTACCTTTCTTGGTCTCCATCAGCGATCTGGAAGCAAAGACCAAGGCGTGATGTTGTAAATCTCCCCATGCAACTTTCTTTCCAAGGAGCTCCCTTATGGGTCATGTCAGATCTGCTAGATGGAGGAAGAATCTTCCCAGCTATTTTACCATCCCCATGAAGCGTGTGAGCTCAGCATGCTCTCTGGTGCTTTTATCTTGGCAATGGCTGTTGTCTTTGAGGGGTGTGGTTGTATTCCTCGCTGATCGATGAGATGTCCGAGGAATGTCATTTTGGATTGACGTAATTTGCATTTGTCTTTGTTCAATGTTCCCCCAGCATCTACTATGCTTTGGAGTGCTGTTGTCAATCTAGCATCATCTTCTGTTTGATCTTTCCCAAATATGAGTACATCGTCCATAAAGCAGATAACTTCCTTTAGTCAAGGCAATATTTCGCTCAAGTGCTTTTGGAAGTACTTGGGGTGTACTACATACACCAAAGGGTAGTTTTTCGAATGCGTACCCTCCGAACAGTGTTATGAATGTTGTGAGTAGTTTTTCCAAGGATTTCTGCCAGAATCCCGAGCAGTGATACCAAAAGAAACTTTTATCACCGCAGTTCTACGCTAGAAGCCCTAAGCACAGCAGGTCTTCAAAGAACTCAGCACGCAGACTGGGCAACAATGTCTTTGAAGCCCAAGACCAGGCAGAGGAGTGAGTCAGAAGTAGAGAGCAATGCCTGTTATGCTATATAGCACTGTGACCAAGGCAGTAATGCAGTATTGCTACTGTTTCTGCAATGAATTCAGGAGCAAGAAGAGCAGCTGGATCATGACCAGGCAATCAGGGAAATGAAAGAGAGAAAGATCGGAAGGAATATGAACAGGAGGAAGAAGGAAGAGAACAGATGGGAAGACCAGAGGGACAAGGCATTTGAAGTACTTTTCACCAGAATTCGGTGGAGATGGACCAGGCCAGCTATCAGTCCCTTCTCTGGCCAGCATGGCCAGCCCATCCGGCTCTCATGGTGGAGGACCAAAAGTGCCACCGTTTCGCAAGCGGGAAACCGAAGAAAATGTTGCACATATTTTGGAGCATTTGAAACTCATGTGGAGTTCCATGATGTACCTAACAGTCAATTAAGTAAGTATCTGTGTCCAATCCTTAACTCAGATGCAAATTTCATGTATATATGGCAGGAAGCAATACAATATGCTAAAAGAAGCCCTGTACAAGCATTACAGGATCTCACGGGAAACGTACCAAGCAACGATGCTACAGGTTCGATGACAAATGTGGTAAATTTAGACAACTTGTGGAAGCAGGTACCAGAGCCTTTACTAAAAGTGGGTGAAGGATTCCACCACTTTAGGAGACACGGTAGAACTGTCATCCATGGATGCAGTAATCGGGCTGAGCCCTAACCCAATTTCCAACCACGTAAAGGATCATGCTCTGACAACAGCCAAAATGGCAGAGTTTATGCTGACACGGGGATGGAGTCTAGATGTCACTAACCGGGAAAATGGAAGGACACAGCATCAACGAGAAGAACGCCAGCAACCAAGGAAGAAGGAAAATTCTCGACAAGAACAATTGCATCACCCCGAGAAAAACTGATGGAGTGAAGCAGCAAGAAGTCCAATGGAAACATGAAGAAGCAAGTTTGACCCTGCATGATGTTTTGAGTATGGACAGTACTCTTCTGAATGTCCCACAAAGAAGGATATCCTCAGACTCGAAGACCTCAACTTAGCCGTCACCTTTACCACCCGAGAGGAAGCCGATCTGGTAGAGTCTGAGATCGTTCAGAAGGTGGTCATACATGGAAAGGTGAGAGGACAAGACATAGGTCGTATACTCATGGATATAGGAGCTGACAGAACAGTCGTGAAAAACTGCCTGGTGCTGAAGCTGCCAGGAAGGGAGAAGTCGTGCACACTGTAGAGTCATGTTGACAGTGGCTCTGGAGGAGCATGGTAAGTATAATGTGCTATTAGTTACTGACATTCCAGGCTTGTGGTTGCTAGAATGGCAGCTGGAAACGCCCAGGCTCTCCAGATGGTGCAGACCAGATTTCAGACGATGGGGGAGGAAGGAGACCGACACCAGAAGGACCGGGAACCCGGCCAAAGAGAGTTCCGTGGAAGAATCTACCTGAAAATGGAGAGAACCAGCTTCTGAACTGCTCTATGGGAGGCAGATCAGGGGACCTCTCCAGAACCTGAAGGAGCAGTGGACGGCAAAAGAGGGAGTGCCAACCAATGTTGTGATCTACATAACTACTGTGCAGGATAATTTCGAGGAATTGCAAAAAGTATCTCGGGAGAGAGAGGAGGAACAGAAATCTAAACACAAACACCAGTTCGACCAAAAAGCACGAACATGGATATTCCAACCAGGAGATCCTGTCTTGCTGAGGACTCCACCGAAAGAACAGAGTATCCATGCCGAGTGGGATGGTCCCTGACCGGTGATGTGACGATGTGATGAGACAACCTACGAACTCTACATGCTGGAGCATCTCTGGAAAAGGATAAAAAGGCATATTAACTTATTGAGATCTCTGTCTGAATGCAACCGAGATCTTGGAGAGAGAGATGTCTGACTGCTTTGAAGTGGAGGAAGGAGAAGTCCTACGAGAAACAGCGAACCAGGAGCAGGGAGACAAATAGAAACTGCAGTAGCTGATGCAGAAATACCATGCTTGCTTCAAGAAGAGACTGGGCTCTGCTGCAGGCCAAGCAATACGAATAGAAACAGGAGATGCCCACCCACTAAGTCAACCGCCCTACCGAATGCCAACAGACAAGCAAAGGAAGCTGGAGGCAGAAGTTGAGACACTATTGGAAAACACATTGATTCGACCATCGGGAAGTGCATGGGTATCACCAGTACTGCTATATAGTCACCAAGGCAGAAGGAGGAGTGATATGTGTTGACTACAGGTTACTAAATGGAATCACTAAACCGGACCTGTTTCCACTACCTAGGGTCGATGAACTGATTGACGAGCTGGCGAGAGCAAGATTCCTCACAACTCTGGACTTATCGAGAGGTTACCCACACCAGTTTCCAGTGCATCACTACTTGATTCTGAAAACAGCATTCATCACACAGAAAGGAAAATGTGAGTACCTCCGAATACCATTTAGGCTCAAAAAATCTCCCTCGGTATTTCAGCGAATGATGAATTCGGCGCTGGCAGACATGGCTTTATTCGCTGCAGCCTACACATTCATGAGGGGAGGCAGGAACCGTTTTGCCTCCCTTGGAAATTTTATAATTAATTTGTTTTACAAACTTTGTCACATCTTTAACTTTAACCATCATGCCCACCCTTAATATCCAGATTCCTCCAATTGCCCCCCCCCCCCCCCCCCCAACCCTTGGACAATTTTCTATATAAATGAAACCCTGCTAGGCATGAACCACCAAAAGATTGCCACATGCCTGATCTGACCATATATACCACCAAGATAACCAGACGCCTCAATGCACACACGCACAATCATTAGATGATGCTTGCATTTCATGAAGTTAATATGTTAATAAGTTAATAACCTCTGCCTATTCTCATTTATGTAAGCAGAAATTTGTATCTTGACTTTGAGACACACACAACAAAATCAATAAGCTACGAAACCAAAGTTGAAATTTGATGATGATGTCACACATGATGTCAGATGACACCACCCAGGTCGATGTCCTCAAGGATAGCATCAATTTCCTTATCTTCCAAGTCATTCCCGGCTTCTTCTCTATCACCATGGTTACGACCTGTTGCACAGTGCACATGTACATGCATAATAATATGGCATAAATTTCTAGTAGAACTTCTGTCTCACATACTCATATCATTCACTAGCAAATCCATGACATCATCCGTCAACAAGTTGACATCCCCATCGACCACTTCGCCCTCTTCCTGGACAACATTGTTGTTACTCCTATGAGCAACATGAGAGTCCACTGCACCAGTATCAGTCCCCACACTGTGCTGGACTGCCAGTGACATACTGGAATTAGTAGACGGAAGGTTGGCAAAGGAAAGGTTGAAGAAGAAACTGACTTTGGTGGTGACCTCTGGATAGTCTCTGACCGTTTTGAGGATCTCAGATTTCAGATTTTGAAAGTGCTTCAGAAGATTTGCATTGTCCTGCAAAATAAAGAAGAAATAGAGCAATGGTGGTATATTGAGGCAATGCTAACCGGCATTCTCTATATTGGGAGAGCACTACACAAACACGAGAGAGAGAGAAGACAAGAACACATCCATAAAACTTGTATCCCGCACTTTGTGATCATGTATACATGAAGTAGACCGAGTTGTCTCTATTGAGAGCAACCGCTTTTAATAGATCACGTCTGTTGGATTGAGAGGAACAAATGACTTAGGCTGTTCAATTCCATCAAGACTTCCCATCTCTCTTTAGCAGAGAGATAGAGAACTAGTAGAGATAAAAGGTAGAAATTTCATTTGATACTTTAAAGGAATTTCTTTAAATCTGCTTCTTTTTTTAAGAGGATCCTTAAAGTATTTGATGCCAGCTGAAAGTAATCGTACAAGGATGCTTTATACAGCCTACCCCCTGAAAATATGAACATGATAAGGAAAGCAAAGCCCTGATGGATTGAAGCCAGGCTACAACAGCAACGGATATCAATACAGTTCCCCCAACTGTTGGACTGCCTTTATCCTCAAGTAGATAGTCCCCAATGATTACTCTGGGACCGGGAATAACTCGCCTACTCTACACTACTCTGAAAGAAATAGTGTGCACTCCTTCATTAGACCATGCATGCCTTGACCATCATTCTGACAAATAAAAAAAAATTATTATTAAAACACGCACATGGGCTTCCAGGAAATAGACTTATAAAAATATTATGCCTTGGGGTAGTAATACTAATGTAGGAACAACACATAGAAAGTCATTATTAAATTTGGCTAGTACATGTATTACAGATCCAGATTATACACAGCTAGGTACAGATGCCATGCACTAATACATAAAAGCTCATCACTGAAACCCAGCCTTGTGTTTTGAACGACATACTACCTGAAAATAGAGTGTGTTGAAGTCATCCATGAGAGCCGAAAAGTTGTGGGATGTCCAATAAGGAGCAATAATGAAGTTGCATTGAAACTTTTATGAGCTGGTGTGGCACTCCCAACTTAAAATCTCAACACTTCAAAACACTCTCTTAATACCAATTCATGATAATTGTCTCTGGCATGTGAACATTTAAACTCGATACCTTTTGTATAAACCCTGTGGTGCTAAAAACATAAATCATTGTCCAAACATTGTCCAAAAAAGCTTGTCAGAATTAAGTTAAATATCATGCAGCTGCCAGGCATTCTTCAATCTGTCACCTGTCAATCAAGTGTCATATGCCAAGCAAGCGGCAGCTGAGAAATAGGGTCAATGGTGCCGTGGTGTTTGTATGCATTGTAGATGCTGACAGGGTAAGGTTTACAGTAATTCTGAGGCCTTGCTAAAATTCGAAAATCTGTTCACTTTAGTCTGTACACAGCTGTTTTCAACGTAGTTGACAGCAGTTTTTGATTGAGACTTGTTTTGCCAGTGTGGGAGCAAAGATTGCTCAAGAATTCCCATGAAAGGACTTGGAGCACATGGTCGATTTATAGGATATTTAAAAGATCGAGACAACTGGATCCACTAGCCAGGGAGTGGCCAGCCTAGGACTGCCTGTTCGCAGCAGAACATTGACTATGTCGAGGAAATGAGAGCATTCCAGAAGGACCAACTGGAAATGCACAAATCACAGCGGTAAAAATCGCTGGGAGTTTATTGACGACCTATTCAGCCTCGAGGCTTTCAAGAGGATTAAAGTGTCTCATCATGTGATGAAACTGTTAAAATTGTTGAAGATGAAAACTCATTGCAAGCGATTAAATGATAAGAAGAATGTTAATGCAACATGTTCGCTGTCGAAGAAGGTTTTAATGGTGTGGAATAGACAGAATGATGTGTACTGTATAGTACGAGGAAGAAGGGAAATTTCAGTTTCCAGATTTTATCACAAAACTTTAAGATCATGGTATCACCAGGTGCTACTGAGAGAGAAAATACAAGGATACATTGGAAAACCAAGGTTAATTCTGCAAGTGACATGAAACTCGTGGATAATGGCCTCCTTTCCGACTGTCATCGCCCGTACCCAGACAACAACTATATAGGATGGGGCCACACCCCATACCAGTAAAGTCACGTAAGAACACTTTGCGGAAGTTGGGACCAAGTTCATTAAGAAGGATGACTGGCATCCATAATCATCGGAGTTCAACCCAATGGATTACCACATTTGTGGGTCCCTAGCTGAGAATAAGTATTGTAATCAGAGTGAGAAATTCCCTGAATGCAAGTTAATTAATGAAACATATTTCCCAGTGTTGAGAAGATACCTACGCAGAGATCAGAAAGTCCATTGCTCATGGCAGAGATCAGGACGTCCATTGCTCGTGGCAGAGATCAGGAAGTCCATTGCTCGTGGCAGAGATCAGGAAGTCCATTGCTCGTGGCAGATATCAGGAAGTCCATTGCTCGTGGCAGAGATAAGGAAGTCCATTGCTCGTGGCAGAGATCAGGAAGTCCATTTCTTGTGGCAGAGATAAGGAAGTCCATTGCTCGTGGCCGAGATCAGGAAGTCCATTACTCGTGGTAGAGATCTGGAAGTCCTCGCTCGTGGCAGAGATCAGGAAGTCCATTGCTCGGGGCAGTGAAGAGGAAGTCCATTGGCTCGTGGCAGAGATGAGGAAGTCCATTTCTCGTGGCCGAGATCAGGAAGTCCTCGCTCGTGGCAGAGATCAGGAAGTCCATTGCTCGGGGCAGTGATCAGGAAGTCCATTGGCTCGTGGCAGAGATCAGGAAGTCCATTGCTCGTGGCAGAGATCAGGAAGTCCACTGCTCGTGGCAGAGATCAGGAAGTCCATTGGTTCGTGGTAGAGATCATTGGCTCGTGTCAGAGATCAGGAAGTCCATCGCTGGTGACAGAGATCAGGAAGTCGATTGGGTGGTGGCAGAGATCAGGAAGTCCACTGCTCGTGGCAGAGATCAGGAAGTCTATCGTCCATCGCTCATGACAGAGATCAGGAAGTCCATTGGCTCGTGGCAGAGATCAGGAAGTCCATCGCTCATGACAGAGATCAGGAAGTCGATTGGCTGGTGGCAGAGATCAGGAAGTCCACTGCTCGTGGCAGAGATCAGGAAGTCCATTGGCTTGTGGCAGAGATCAGGAAGTCCATCGCTCGTGACAGAGATCAGGAAATCTATTGGCTGGTGGCAGAGATCAGCCAGTCCATTGCTCATGGCAGAGATCAGGAAGTCCATTGGCTCGTGGCAGAGATCAGGAAGTCCATCGCACGTGACAGAGATCAAGAAGTTGATTGGCTGGTGGCAGAGACCAGGAAGTCCGCTGCTCGTGGCAGAGACCAGAAAGTCCATTGGCTCGTGGCAGAGATCAGGAAGTCCATCGCTCGTGATAAATCAGGAAGTCTATTGGCTGGTGGCAGAGATCAGGAAGTCCATTGCTCATGGCAGAGATCAGGAAGCCCATTGGTTCATGGGAAAATGAGATGGGAGGGGTGCATTGAAAACATGTGACATTAACAGAAATCTTTATTGAATTATTTTGCTGAATTTGAGTTTGGGGACATGAATTCCAATCTTTCTGTGAATCTGATCGATCCCCACAGATTGACCTGCCCAATCTGTAAATTTCCAGAATGGGCGTCCCAACTGTAGATTATTGGCAGGCTATCTATTAAGTTGCATTATCTTTGAATTTCAAATTTATACATACGTTACTCTGAAGGTTTTCAACAAAGATAACGTACTTAGCAACTTTGGTCCGAGGTAAAGGGAGTTCATGCTCAATGACTAAAGCAACTGTCCATTGAAGAAAAAAATCTCTTTTTCCCCAACAGAAAACGACAGACATCTTGATTTGATCTGGGTATAATCACATTGCAAGGATAATAGTTAAAACATGGAAGGAGTCACATCACCTGTGTGCGTAGTACAATCATTAATTTCCCCTGGTACAATTTGCCCTTACCAGATATATATAATTATATGGTTTTGCCTAATGCCGTGTTTGGAGACTTTCTACGCCAGTTAATCTCTCCTGCTGGAAGATACACCACGACTACTAGTGCAAACTTTCGACCAAGAACTGCCCACATCTTAAATAGTTGTCGTGTCTGGACAGTGATGCTATACTTGGAGACATGACTGTGTTCTATCAGAGACAGCAAGGAGAATTGAACTTATCCTCCCGCTACATAAAAAGATGGGTGTAGGCAGCAAGAGGCGAGCCGCCATCCCACCTGACACAAACATTAGAGAAATCTGTAGCTATTGGATATAATGCCCAATCAATCTGTATCAGATCTGGCCCGAGCAAGAATGAGGAGACAAAACAAAGAAGAGTATCATCACATTCCAATGGGAATTGCCATCACGGCAAATATATTCTGGTTGTAAATTCTGTTTGTAAACTACAGGTCTGGAACAGTTCTAGACTATGTCTATTTACAGGTTGGCTGAATTCCACCCACACCCCCTCTCCCTCTCCTCCCTCTCCCACATCGCCAAGCCCATTTCATGGTCTGTCATATTGATGTTTATATGCATCCTATTGGAACTCAGGGAAGGTTATCTTCGCTGTCTATTATGCAATGCAGAATACCAAATGCAGTGCAAGAAATTGCAGTCTGACATCAAGACATTTTTTGAACATCTCATCTGGACAAAAATCAATTTCGCTCTGCCCAAATGTCCGAGCAAACTAATGAACTAGAATATGCACATGCGCACAGCCTCTTAAATTAAACATTTACGTATGCCTGTATGAACGATTATAATGTTAACCTGTGTCTATTTGTGTAGGTATAATTTTGCGAAGTCTTAGAATGGCAGCACAAAATTGATTGTACTCGGACAAATTGATTTGGGTTGTTGTAATTTCCCCACACTGAAATGTCATGACAAAGTACACATAAGCAACAGTGTTAAACAACAAGACATCGCCTAGTTACACAGATGTGCAGAGTTCCTTTTTTATGTGCACATCAAAGATTGGTAACTGTATTTCTGCTCGCACATCCACCAGCATCATTACCAAATCTTCCCTAGTTATCTACAATTAACCTTCATAAATATTTTGCTGTTCTTCCACAGAAGCCATTTCACACACTCAGAAAGTAGATGAAGCTCTGATATTTCTGGTGAAAACTCAGCATAACTGTACTCGACGTTCCAGATTGTACACACAGAATATTATTTTAGTGCACATATTATTCTAAAGGGTTCCATGTCCCAGTTTCTTATTTTGGGGTTCGTCATTGCTGCATGATTTGCAGGTGAGATGCCACATGGAGTAGCACATAATCCATGGTTGGGAACTGGCCGATCTGCAGATGAAAGTTCTTTTTGAAATTTTCAGATTGGGAAGTCAATCGACAGATACATATAGGTCAGATTCACAGAAAGGTTAGTCCAATCAAAAGAGCAGTGAAATTCCCACTTTCCCCCTCTGCTAAGGCCTCACTGCACACTGCACCTAGGAAGTCTTCATGGAATTTAGCAGCCATCACACTACCTGAAAAGTCATTTAGCTCTCCTAGATCCAGCAGGCTAGGCCAGTAAAAAGAAGTTGCTCAAATTATAGGCAATTATGGCTCTGCCTACTTCCCATACATACGGTTTGTGCTCAGCAATAACCTCTCCACTGACATATTTCTGAACTGTTGATAATGTATAAATTTACGAAGTATGGGGAAGGAGTACTATGGACATATTTTTCCCCCTCACACCCCAATGATATTCCCACATGGAGCACTTGGGGAGAGCGTGGCCTGTAAACAACCAGAGTTGTTGCAGGGACTCTGACACCAACTTCCAGAATCCTGGTTGCACCATCTCTGTGACTGGCAGAGCATGAATCAGCACTGTATAGCATTGGCAGTAGAACCAGTCTGGCCAGTCTGGACCAATTTCAGCTAAAATGCATTATACGTGCACTAATAGTTGACTGTTTGGCAACAACTACAGTAGCTCTGCATCAATTGGGTAATTTTGTTGGCGGAGGTACAGCAACCCTAATGTGTCTTTCAGCACTATCCTCCAACCATATTTGCCTTTCCAAGTCTTAAGGGAGAAAGAGGATCAAATACCTGTCTTTCCAAGCTGTTTGGTTTCAAGCATCGCAAATTAGCACTATATTCAGAGCAATGATATATTTTTCCCCCATATCTGCCAGAAGACCCTCCAGAAATGGATATTTGAAAGAGGCAGTGAGGATCCAGTCAGACTAACTGTCTATAGATAGCTATCAAGCTGTAGTAACTAGCTATAGCTAGCTAGCAGCTATATTCCTGGCTTATATATATATTATACTTGATATAGTAAACAGGAGGTTTATAACTGGAAAGATTGTACAAAAACGTTCAGGAAACATAATGCATGTACATCTTACAGTAAGGCAGTTGATTTCATTGAGGCCATACCTACTCCACTGGGTATTTGGGGAAATTACTTTCATCTGAGTATGCTCATCAGATGGCTACTAATAACTCTTGTTTAATGAATATCTTGTCAAACTTAAGGTTTCTAGGTTGGCAAAGAAGATGGAAGATGGAAAACTTTCATCAGCTTTTGAAGCTTTGGGTTGAAGACAACCCAATGGTAACATTAGAGTGTATTTATAGCACATGTAGCTTATAATAATTCCATGTATTTTGTATTGTCATTATCATACATGTTTCTGATTAGTATATTCATCAACCATTGTCAACCATCATTGATTAAAGCCAAGTTGCTTGAAACCAGGCAGTAATCTCGTGCATAATAGTTCATCCCATTACTCAGGTCAGGGCCTGTATATTTCCCAGTCTTCTTCTTCACCATTCAATAATCCATATGATGTAATTAATGAATAAACAAAGTCTTAAGTAGGTATTAGTTTCTGTGATTGTGCATTATGTGTCATGAATCCCACTCGACGGACTTGTGCAACGTTTTATTAGAACGCTTGATAAAAGATGGAGTTCACACTGTAAGTAAATCATATATAGTAAATTAATTACATAATCATTATTTAGATTTTATGGTCATTTGAAGGGTGGATGACAAGTTAAGTGTGCTTGAGAAATTAACTGGCCTTTGTATGTACTCTACCTTCTATGACATCAATGCTTGCTTCTGTTATTGATGTCTGTCCTTTTCAAAGATATGAAGTCAATGCAGGCTACGATGGAGTATTTATCTCACCACTCCTTGCATGGAGTGGTGTGGCTAAATGAATACAAGATGAAGAACGCAGAGCATTATACACACACTTCCACGAACTTCCCTAGAATCTGACTGCAATATTTTAAATACTATTGGAAACAGGACCACAACTTTGGCCACATACACAATATGTCCCATGAAACAATTATTATCAATTACATTGACCCTCTCAATAATCAACATGAAATTTACCTCTCTGTGTTTTGCTCTAGCCTTCATCAGGGACATCAGAGATGTTAAGACTCACATGCGCTTGATATGATTGAGGTTTCACAGTTAACTTAATAATTGACCTGACCAATCCAAAAGAGCTTCCGCCGACCTTGGTTAGTAAGTACGTAGTAAGAACCCTCCACATGCACTCAGTATATAGATTTTTGTCGAAATCATATGCAAAGCTAACGAGAAAACTAGTGATGACGATCCACTTGCAGATTTGGATGGAGCTGAAGTCTACAATTTGATAATATGAGCAACCAGGAACAGAGGCACTGGTGGACACCAAAACAACCAGCAAATCCTCTCGCCTGGAGCTAGCTCCTCTAGCTTGCAAACTTCATTGCAATGAGGGATGCATCACTCAGAACACCTTTACCAGTTCCATGATGCAAGTGCCCACACATCTGATTTTCAAGGTGAAAGGTTAAGTTCCATAGACTGTTTATGACTGATTACACATACTGTATGGCTTCTCAATAGCCGCATGACAATAGACCGTGTTACACTGTTTATTAGACACTGCCGTATAGATAAGGCTTCTCAATAGTTCAGGACATGCCACATGGTGTAGGTCATTCTACTGTATCTATTAGACACTATTGTATATAGCTATATATAAGGATTGTCAATACTTCGGGATATGGCAAATGCATGGTAGACCCTGCTACAGCAATAGCATGCTTCTATATACTTGAGGCTTCTCAATACTTTCAGGACACGACAGATGATGACAGACCGTGCTACTGCACCACATTAGCAATAGCATGCTTCATATTATACATAAGGCTTCTAAACACTTAAAGATTAATTGAAGTGGGAATTATTTTAAAATGTAACCTAATGAATCATATCATATTCCTATCTCAGAAATCGAAGTTGAAACAAGCACTTCGGCTGGCATCTGTCTTCTTCGTTAATGACGATATCATTCACATGATTCCAGGCTGGGTGACAGTAGGTCGGATCACATGACTCAGTAGTGCAGTCAAGCATCTGTCTTTACCTGAAGCACTTTTGTTCTACTATTGAGCGTAGGTCTCCGCACCTCTAGCTTGCTATAAATCTATATTTATAGCAAGAAAGAGGTGTGGAGACCTATGCTCGATTGTGGAACGAAAGTGCTTCAGGTAGGAGATGGATGCTCGACTGCACTGCTTCTTGATGGGACTGACGTTTGACTTAAGTACGGAACAGGAGGCTTAGACTAGACTGCATGCAATACTTCAGGTGGGAAGAATGAAGGCTCTGGAAGGAAGAGAAGACTTGAAAAATGCTCAAAACTCAACTGAGGCTTACTAACGCACCATCACTTCTTGTTTTAATTGCAAAGCACTTGCGCTGAAGCACTGCCAAGCAGACAGTTTATTTCCGCTTCTGTTTCCGCTGTGTTGATTAGCGTTTATGGTGTGCATTTATTTACGTTCATGGCATCCATTTTTAACGCTATATGCAACACAACCGGCATGTTTTGGGGGGATTTATACTGTATATTTTCATCAATGGAGTATTTTCATCAATGGAGAATATAATACCATGCTGCCGAAACAATATCTATTAACTATGATTCCGAGATGGGGCTCATAAATCTATTATTCAGTCTGGCTGCAGTTAATGTCCTGAGGAAGGGGCAGAGGATGGAGGGGAGGGGAGGGGAGGGGAAGATACAAACCCAAGAGCAGTTTAAAAGGAGGTATAAGCCACAAAAGTGACCTATAAATCTTGTTTAGGGTGTGGCTTTCTAACGACAATATTATTATATCATTATTTATATTAACATGCAACCACAGCTTCTCAACACTTCAGGACATGCCACAAGCATAGTGGACCATACTATACTGTGCCCATTAGTAATAGCACGCTACTGTATACACAAGAAGCTTCTCAACACTTCAGGACATGCCACAAGCATAGTGGACCGTGCTACTGTGCCCAATAGTAATAGCATGCTACTGTATACAGAAGAAGCTTCTCAACACTTCAGGACAGGCCACAAGCATAGTGGACCTTGCTACTGTGCCCAATAGTAATAGCATGCCACTGTATACACAAGAAGCTTCTCAACACTTCAGGACATGCCACATGTACAGTAGACCATGCTATTGTGTTCATTAGCATGCTACTGTATATATATAAGATGCTTCGGACATACCACGTTTATAGTAAGTGCTGTATTATGTCTAACCACAAGTTTGTATGCATACCTCTTTGCATTTCGACAGTTCAGTGGGTGAGGTAAGAGGCTGTGCTGAAGGTGATGGCGGGTTGGCTACAGTGACAAGAACAAAGAAGCATGCACAAAACTGCTAACCCAAGCACTTAATCCAGTGTTTGAGTGGTGTGGCTTTTCAGATTATGATGCCCAAAGGTAGCCATATTTAAGCAGTTACCATGGGAGCATAACTCTACCAATCTGCAAGGGAATGGAGTTCTTCGCTAGAGAACTTTCTATTCATAGGCTTACATTGTTTGAAACTAACACAAGAGCTACAATTATCCCACTTGACTTGATTCACCAGATACAAACAGCAACAACAACAAACCCACAAAAAAACTACAATGGATTCCAATAATGATGCAAATATCTGCCCATCAGCTTCTTTATTTCTTTGCCAAATGCTTCTACCAATGATATTTAAAAAATCCAAGACCCTTTAACATTTAAACTCATGTACAACTGCTTTTATCATCCATATAAAGATAGTATACATGATATGCATGCTACCACTGGTAACAACAGGTAGTCGTAAAGGATCTTCAAACAGATTCTGGGCTACATGAGTACAGTCGTGTTTCTTTCCTCTTTACAAGTCAATCTTGTTTTTTTTTAATACGAACATTATTGACCTTGTATGTGTTACATGTACTCAGCAATGCACTCCCTACAGTATTCCCCCCTCCTCCCATATACAGCTATACAGATAGTAAGTGCACGGGAATCTAGAATTTAGCATACTAGAATTCCAATTAGCTCATTGATGTTGTAGTATTGTGCATACTTGCCATAACAGAATGCTAATTTTAGCAACACATATTGCTATATATAGAGATAGAGATGACGGCATTGCAGGATAGTCCCATATGTAAATAGGAAAGCACCATGGAAACCACCAGGGATTTTCCCTCTTTTTTCCAGATGTCTATAAAAGCAAGTGTTTGTTCTGGAGATGAATGTAGCATATATAATATTTTATAGCTTCAGCGTTTCCTAGGCTGCAAGAAGCTCAGTTGGCTGCAGAGGTGAGTCACCTTCACAAACTAATAGAAAGGGTGAATGTAAAATGACTGTTCTTTGTATGTGTTGTGGTGTGTGCTTGTCTCCAGAGATAGAGAGAGAGGAAACTGAACTGGTCCCGAGACGAGTACAATGGTTATTAACATCCAAGGATGTGCAGTGCTTATACTACTAATCTTATTTTCCATAACCGAGATCTCAAAAGCTTGTGTTCAAAATAAAAGTATGGATGTCGGCAAGCCTCTCCATAATTCCTCCGAAGATCCTGCTCGAAATCAAATGCATTTCTGTAGATCAGAAAATGGCAATGTAAGAAATTTGAGCACAGCCAATCTCGCTGATCTTGTTCCTATAGAGAACTGCACTTACCCTCCCAGAAGAGGAGGCCGGATGAAAAAATCGTGTAGTATAAAAGTCATTGTGGCCAGTGCTCTGGCGAAATACTACTGCTGTTCCACAAATGCTGACAGCTTCTGCAAGTTGTCATATAACAATATAAAGTCAGTAGTTACCAGCATGTGTTGGTTTCATGGCAATGAACTCTATCCAGCCAGGCTTTGCTATCTCAAGTACATGGACCTTGGATAGCCATGTGGAGTTCATTACCTAGTATTAATGAGTGTTTGCGGCTGGATTCTGCCTTCACTACTTCCCCCTGTACATGGACGTGGAGAGTCGCAGAAATCTAGCTCTTTCGGTAAAGAGATCAAGTTTTAGCCGCTCTCGAGTCATGGTTTCTCTACGACATCAGTTCTCCCCTACTCTGAAATGAAACTTCCTTTTGTACTTAAATAGCAAGAATTCCTTATTGTGCCGGGGCACACTACGGACGACTCCTATTGGCTGAGTGGAAATTGTGACTTTTGCATTGCTTTGAGACAGCGGATTACTGTATGTACTGCATATTCATATCTGTATATATATGAACCTATTTGATTCTCCTACAAATATAAAGATCCACACAATACATGTACCTAACTCATTTCAAGGGGGGTGGGAGAGGGGGTTCTGTAATAAGCTAACAAAGCCCTAAGCCCTAAGCCCTAGCCCATACTTAACTCCTTCACTGGCAGGTTTACGCAGGGTTATTATCAATCCCTGCACTACTTCTACTTCATATCTTCCAAGTAAAGCGACAAAATCCACAGAAAACCTTTGATGCATATGAAATATAAACTTTGCTGAACAATTCATGGCCAATTTGGTTGCTTAGTAACTAAACCTGTGACTATGAATATCATTAAAGTTGTGTGTGTTTGTTATTGCTGCTGGGTGCTATTCTGCCAAATTTTAACTGTTGCGGCATCATGTTGCGGCATCATGTCACAAGAATTCAGCCTAATTTTGTTGATTGACTTTATCCTGTGATTGCACAAATAATTAGGATAATTAGTCAAAAAATCCATGGGAGGAGTCAATATTCCCAAGGAATGAGCTCTTGTAGGAGTTCTGATGACGGCTACCAACAGAATAGCCTATAGGAGGCTCAGCTCTACAGCAACTTGTAAGCTGAAGGTCAGGCAGCTCTCAGTGAAGATAAGAAACAGTCCAATGTCAGCAAGAAGCTTGTACGTGTTGCGCCAAAGAAGGACACCTACATTCTGGTAGTGAAGGAAAAAAATTTATTTTAATAAACACTTTTAGAAGGTGGACTTCTGGCAAATACTGAAGGTATAGACTGTATGTACATATTCATGTTGTAACTATTGACCATCACAAGCACATACAGTACACGAGAAAACTCAGACATCACTCACACACATGAAAAATTATTAAAGAATGAGCTATATATATGTGATAAACATAAGGTGTGTGTTTTTCTTTACTACACATAGCCAGTGGATTGCTATACTATAGTAAAAATAGGAACTCCTCTGGATAGATGTCTCTGCTATAAGTTTTGTTGCATACATAGTGACGTGTAGCTTTCGTCTGCTTACCTCAGTCAGTGGAGCTAATTTTTTCACCTAGCTCCAGCTTATTGTGTGTGCATTCTAACAGTGTGAAGACCTAGAAATGATTATTCCTGGGGTAAAAGTTAGAGCTACATACATGTATGAATATAATTATTAAAACCACAAAAATAAAGTGTGTGTGGTGGGTGAAGCAAGAGGTAATCATTTGACTAACAGCAAGATCCATATACATGTGTATACATAACATATATAGGGACTGTAATGGGTGGGTCACCCTCCACCTAGATAACGTGGAATGTGTGTGTGTGCATGCGGTGTATATGTGTGTTATTTATAGACATGGGATTTTTATGTCATTTTGTTCAGCATGTTCAGCAAAATATGATGTTTTTATGTCATTTTGGGGGGGTCAAATATGTGCTGAAAATGCCAAAATATGGTAAAATATGTGATTATGAAATTCAGATAAGTAGGGGCTATATATCGGGGGGGGGATGGTTTTAAACCTTTTATTACGGGATAGAAGAACAACTAGCAGTCAGCAGCACGAGAATAGAAACACTGTGTCACCATAATTTTGACCACATTCTCTTTAGTCAAACGGTGGCGCCTGTCAGTCAACACTGTTTTGTAGACCGAAAAGGCTCTCTCCACGTCGACATTGGCGGCAGGGCAGAACTTGAAGTTGGCGACGTCTCCAGGACCAAATTCATCGGGGAGGGAGCCTTCCTCACCTTTCAAGCACCCCACATTTGAGCGTAGCACAAGAACATCAGGGTTTCTATCCAGCACAGAGTTGATTGTAACAGCAACCCCTTTTGGCCAGCAATGCTGTCGAGGTTGGACTTGGCTTCGTCGAGGATGGCAAAGGCTGTTTCCAAAGGCAAACCCGCTTCTTCAAAATGAGTCAAAACAGCAGGAAGGAAAGCTGCAATGAAGGGCAAGTCTGAGGCAAGGCGGTGGTTCTTGAGCAATTTCTGACACTTTCCGATGGCTGCTGCATCTTCTGGCGACAACTGGCTGACAACGGTTTTGACTTTCTCGAAATTTTTGGCGTAGAACAAAGCTGCATCTATCCAGGTGCCCCATCTTGTCAGCACAGGCCCAGGTGGAAGGGGAACTTGAGAACAGACCTCTTTCCAGATAATGATGTGGGAGGGGGCTTTTACAAAGATCCTCTTCACGGTGGAGACGAGATCATTGACCTCTGGAAACATTTCATGGACAGATTCACAGACACAATGGAGACCATGGGTCAGACAAGTGATGTGAAGGAGTGTGGGGTAGAAGACCTTCAGCTCCCGGCCTGATTTTAGCATGTACATGTATGCTGCAGCATCGGAGAGAAGCAGCTTCAGCAGATCAGCATCAAAATTGGGCCACAGAATCTTGAGGGTGTTGTTGATTAGGCGAGAGATGGTGGCAGAGTTGGTTTTCTCAAGGAAAACCACATTGGCAAGGTAAGGGGCATGGTACTTCTCGTTGTTGAGCCTCCCGATCAAAACATTTGCCACGTAGCGGCCCATGGCATCCGTCGTTTCATCGACGCCCACCCAAATCGGTTTGTCTCCCAAACTGTCCTGAATCTCGCAAATGGCATCCTGGTAGCACTAACCTAAGTACACTTCTTCAAGGGTGGTTCTGTCTGGCATGGAGATCCTGATGTTTGACTCCAAGAATCCACGGAATTTGGGCACGTCCAACTTCATCCATGGAATGCTAGCAGTGAGGAAGGCGTCACAGAGCTCTTTTCCAACAATTGCAGCCCTTGATTTCTTCGGTGTCGTGGCAAAACAATCCTCAAGTTGTGCCTGGATCACATTTCTTTTCCGCTTCAATTGACGGTTCTTCTCGTGTGTCTTGGACCCTACATTTTGCCTGATCTGACTCTTCTTAACCACATTTTCGTAAGCCTTCTCACACACCTTGCAGAAGAGGGTCTTCCCGTCGGCCAAGAACTTGAATTTTGGTGCCTCCTTTGGAATTAAATTCCTCAAGCCACTTTTCTTTGGTGGACGAGGATGCCATATTCACGACAATCACGTTGAAAGAAGAAGTGAGTGAAATCAACAAACAAAACCAGTTGATCTCCATCAACAGGAAAGACAGGGTACACAGATATTACAGAGTTTTTTGTGCAGTGAAATCAGTGTTCACATTTTACCTGGGTAAAACCTATTTAACCCAACCCAGTGGATAAAACCTGTGTTTTAGGTATTTTCCCCAGGTTTGACCCCCAGGGTTTTTCCCCAGGTTTTCCCCAGGTATTACCCAGTGATATATATACGTTATTACATTGATACGGGGAAATATAACGAGTCTGTGGCTAGTATTTCCACGAGTGCCGCAGGCACGAGTGAAAATACCGGCCAATCAGACGAGTGATATTTCACTGTATCAATTTAATAATGTATTTATCATGGGACTGAGGATGCGCAAACCTTTACTGAGCATGCGCATATCGGGTAGGTAATAACAAGTAGGTAATAACAAGTAGGTAATAACAAGTACGCGATATGGTAAAATATCACAGTAGTTCTATTTGTACTATTCTCTATGAGTGGAGTAGATAGCTACATGATAACTACATGATAAAAAAGATTAAGCACTTATTTGTAGCCCTGTCAGCTGTCACAGTCCTGTCCCAGAGCCACAAGTGTCTGGGTGGTGTTAAATAAATGCTGAGTGAAACATGGCTCCTGTTTTTGTCTAGTTCTTGACAGTTGACATTTATTGAATGTCTTACTTCCTGATTACAGAGTTAATTTCTTACAGTAGCGAAAAAAGGCACTTTTATGTGAAAACATATGTTTTATGTGATCACATAAAAATCCCATGTCTAGACTATATGTATAACATGCAGGGGCCTTAATATATAGTCACGTTCCACCCAGATAACATCATGTGTGTGTGTGCGTGTGTGTGTGTGCGTTGTGTGTGTGTGTGTGCATGCAAGTGGTGTATGTGTTTTTTGTTATATATATGTGTGTGTGTGTGTGTGTGCATGCACGTGGTGTATGTGTTTGTTATATACTGTACATATAATATTTAGGGACTATAATAGATGAGCCATGTCCACCCAGATAACATTGAGTGTGTGTGCGTGTGTGTGTGGGGGGGGGTATACATACACATAGGAACCATAACTGATGAGTCATCCTCCACCCAAGTGTGTGTATGCGTGTTTGTGTTGTAGAGGGAGCATAATAGATGAGTCATCCTCCACCCAAGTGTGTGTATGTGTGTTTGTGTTGTAGAGGGAGCATAATAGATGAGTCATCCTCCACCCAAGTGTGTGTATGTGTGTTTGTGTTGTAGAGGGAGCATAATAGATGAGTCATCCTCCACCCAAGTGTGTGTATGTGTGTTTGTGTTGTAGAGGGAGCATAATAGATGAGTCATCCTCCACCCAAGTGTGTGTATGTGTATTTGTACTGTAGAGGGGGAATAATAGATGAGTCATCCTCCACCCAGATAATAATTTTTTTGTGTGCATGGTATGTGTGAACTATTAAGTTCATAGTCCATTCTTGAGCACCTAATGACTTTACAGGAACAAAGTTCGGAGTATAGTGATTTTAACCACTTGGCAACCCTAGGTGACTAGTTAGCACAGGTATACACGTCACTATGCGTATACCTTTTGGCTGCTTCTTCTCTTTCTGGAGCACACCAGCCTCCATTAGCAACATCCTCCTCCTCTTAGTCAAACCCTATTAGAACATAGCACATCATTAGTACACATACATACACACACATACATGTATACATACACACATACATACACACACTCGCATGCACACATACATACACACACATACATGTACACACAATACACACACACATGTATACATACACACACATACATCACATGCACACACACACATACATCGCATGCACACACACATACACACACATACATCGCATGTACACACATACACACACATACATCGCATACACATACACATGCACACACAGTCTTTGTCCTTAAACTAAACCATTGAACAGTCAAGCCAGTACAGTCAGTGGATTACAATAAAGCATGGCATTGACGACAATAAGCACAAGGTTTCTGTGGGTAGAATCTGAGCAGCACAACTTGCACTCTCTACACTTAAAACCTTAACTTTGGGGGGGGGAGAAACCCATGTTTTTGGCTGGCAACCCAATTAGCAGCTATAGCACTTCTCCACAGTCTTATTAGCCAGCTGTTCCTGGTACAAACTGTTCTACTATAAATAGAAGAACAATTCATCTTGGGGGGGAGGAGAGAGACGTTGACTTTGCAGCAAAGCAAATCCAGCCAACATTAGTAAATTTAATGTTCTAGGAAACTGGAAAGTTCACTGTTCATGCTGGACCTACCTCCATTCAAATATGCACATATACACAGATACAGGTATGTACATATACACAGATACAGGTATGCACATATACACAGATACAGGTATGTACATATACACAGATACAGGTATGTACATATACACAGATACAGGTATGTACATATACACAGATACAGGTATTACATATACACAGATACAGGTATGTACATGTACATATAGACAGATACAGGTATGCACATATATACATATACAGGTATGTACATATACACAGATACCGGTATGTACATATACACAGATACAGGTATGCACATATACACAGATGCAGGTATGTACATATACACAGATACAGGTATGCACATATACACAGATACAGGTATGCACATATACACAGATACAGGAATGTACATATACACAGATACAGGTATGTACATACAGGAATGTACATATACACAGATACAGGAATGTACATATACACAGATACAGGTATGTACATATACACAGATACAGGAATGTACATATACACAGATACAGGTATGCACATATACATAGGAATGTGCATATACACAGATACAGGTATGTACATATACACAGATACAGGTATGCACATATACACAGATACAGGAATGTACATATACACAGATACAGGTATGCACATATACACAGGAATGTACATATACACAGATACAGGTATGTACATATACACAGAGATATGTCATACATAATATATCTACGAATTTTTCAAGTAAACCACAAACATTTAGAGGAGCCTTTATCTTCATGTACCTTGTAAGTAAGTTCATCAGAGTTGAAGAGGTGATCAAACTCGTCCCATTTTACTAGTTGCTGTGGAGACAGCACGTGGTACACTACAGGATTACAGTGGAGGATATTAGCTACATTGTACATGCACATACCACACTACTGTTTTATATGTTCTGCATGCATATAATCCAGTGCATAAGAGGACCCGATCTCTTGTCCTCTCATGTTGGCCATGATTAAGAAGGCTCAGCAATGCATTGTGTCACCACACACTGCCTAAAACAATTATGTAGCTTAGCACAGCTTCGTGTGAAACAGGCCATTCAAGCTCTATTCCCATCACTTAACCGCTGATGCAATGCCAGCCTCTGCCCCTCCTCTTCTAGAAGTAGAGAGAAGAGGAAGGGAGTGAGAGGAAGAGAGAGGGAGGAATGGAGAGAGGGGTAGGAGAGTGAGAGGAAGAGAAAGGGAGGGGGGAGAGAGGGGGAGGAGAGTGAGAGGAAGAGAAAGGGAGGGGGGAGAGAGGGGGAGGAGAGTGAGAGGGAAAAAAGAGAGGTAGGTAGGAGAGAGGAGAGTGAAGGGGGAGGGAGAGAAGAAAGGAGGAAAAGATTAAAGGCATTCTCACCTGGCAGACGGCTAAAAATAGTTGCAGATGTGGACCTAAAAATAGCTGCAGATGTCAACCTAAAAATAGCTGCAGATGTCAACCTAAAAATAGCTACAGATGTCAACCTAAAAATAGCTGCAGATGTGAGCTGCAGATGTGAACCTAAAAATAGCTGCAGTTGTGAACCTAAAAATAGCTGCAGGTGTGAACCTAAAAATAGCTGCCGGTGTGGACCTAAAAATAGCTGCCGGTGTGGACCTAAAAATAGCTGCCGGTGTGGACCTAAAAATAGCTGCCGGTGTGGACCTAAAAATAGCTGCCGGTGTGGACCTAAAAATAGCTGCAGGTGTGAACCTGAACCTAAAAAAGCTGCAGATGTGAACCTAAAAATAGCTGCAGATGTGAACCTAAAAATAGTTGCAAGATGTGAACCCACAGCGACTGTGCATATTGGGTGGGCAACGGAAAAACAAATTGTTTGTGAATTTCCTGGAAGTACATGTATGATGCATAACTGATGTTGCTTGGGTTGGCATGTAGTCGAGGGCTTCCTTTCCGCAGGCCAGGGGTGGGATATTAGAAGGAGAAAACCCTCAACCTCTCCAAGATGTGAGATAACCTTACAGCGACATAATCATTAGCACATAAACGGTCTCGAGCTGATAACAGATCAAACTCAGTAGTAGATTAAGGAGAACCTAAATTATAAAAATAATAGTAGGCACTAAAAACTTGTGGTTACCACTTTATAGCTCCGTAGATTCTGTAAACTTCATGGTATGGACTTGATATATAGTATATAGCTCAAAAGATAGGTCTCTCTGTGTGCTCTCAGTTGATACTAACACATTTATCATAGGTACATAACTATACCCGAGCTAAAGTGGTTACCTCAAACCTGAGTGTCTGATTTTGCAACACATTTTTCTCCAGATTGCCAAGTGCTAGAGAGCACCAGTGGCTAGACTCCACAGCATACAGCAACTAGTTATACCTAGCTCCCACTGCACATGCTCAGTGAGTGTGGTAGGACTGGCCTTGCCTAGCTTCCCACTGCACATGCTCAGTGAGTGTGGTGGGACTAACCTTGCCTAGCTTCCCACTGCACATGCTCAGTGAGTGTGGTGGGACTGGCCTTGCCTAGCTTCCCACTGCACATGCTCAGTGAGTGTGGTAGGACTGGCCTTGCCTAGCTTCCCACTGCACATGCTCAGTGAGTGTGGTGGGACTGACCTTGCCTAGCTTCCCACTGCACATGCTCAGTGAGTGTGGTGGGACTGACCTTGCATAGCTCCTTTGAAGCAGGCCAGGGGTGTGTCCAGGATCAAGTGATGGCAGCACTTGTGTGGCTCAGTGAAGTTGTGGAGCCTAGTCAACGCAGAACACTGCAGCATCACCTGAGCAGGGAGAGTTGGATTGACCGTCAACAAGGAAAGTGGCTCCATGGAATGTGTAAGGAGGGGGTAGCCTTGTTAGTAAATAACTTGCATTAAGTAAGCTCTAACGAAGCTAGCATAATTCGTTGTCACCATCATTGCATAATTTGTAATCAATATTACACGCAAAAGACGCGTGCACAGGTATATTCCTGAACAAAATAGCCCAAGATTCCAAGTGCTGTGTTATTTCTGACAACAGTGTCTTCTAACACCATGCATCACCACCCAAACTTAATGGATTGATCCCTAACCCGGCATGTATAAGAAATTTTGTGAAGATTCCGTTCTTGTGCTACCAGACAGACAGACAAACCAGGGTGAAAACATAACCTCCTTGGTGGAAGTTATAAGATGATGGCATGGGAATATAAGCAAGAAGAACTGGGCCCAGCACCACAGGGTAGCAAGGAAACTAATGGCTAAGCTACATATCTCTTGCACGCGACATGGTAGACAGATGCAGCAAGACATTGACTTGTGAGGTAAGGTGTACTCAATGCCTGAGCCACTTTGCAGGAGGCCAAGAAAAGGGGAGGGGCACCGACATTTTGTTTCACTGCTGAAAATTAAAATATATGAAGGAAATGTGTTTGTTGACTAAGGTTCAAAAGTTCATTTTAGGCGGGAGAATAGGATTCCTTGTCATATTTTATATGGCAGGTGACCTGCTGATATTCATATTTAGGACATGTGACTAATGTATGGCAGGTTTAGTCTAGTCATACAGTCGGTGATTACTTGCTTGTGTGTGTATGGGCCTTGATCATGCAAGAGATCTAGCGTGAAAAATAAAATTCAAGATGTTATGATCGCATTTGATCATTATGTGTTGTCTCATATCTTTGCTCTTGTTAATTAATGCACCATGTCACAGGCCGTTCCTCCCCCTCTCGTAGATCTGACTCGAGTCACTAAGTCCCCCCCCCCCCTCCCGTCCGTCTATTTTATGATTCCTTCGTTGTGACCGTTGATGTTCTGTGGAGATATAACAAAAGTATTTAACTAACAACTCGTGAGGTTACAACATTTTGGCGACGAGTATTTCTTTCGATCCACGCAGAGTTATTATTTCAAGATGGCGACTCATGGATTCATGGCACCATTTAATCAGGAGTCTGAGGACTGGCGAGCCTACATAGAGTGTTTGGACCAATACTTTGTGGCCAACCTTGTCGTTGATGCTGATAGAAAGCGTGCAATCTTACTGAGCGTGTGTGGGGCCAGTAGCTACCAACTCATATGTGATCTGGCTTTCCCTGCAAGGCCACCAGCCTTATCTTACCTGCAAATTGTGGAGTTAGTCACTCACCAATGCAGTCCTAACCCTCATCCATAATGCAGAGATGGAAGTTTAATTCCATAGCTCAGCTAGAGGGTGAGTCTATATCGACTTATGTGGCAGCTTTGAGGCAGCTGTCTGAAGTCTGTGAATATGGGGACACCCTGGACATGATGCTAAGAGACAGGCTAGTCTGTGGAGTGTGAAATACTAAGATTCAATGGAGGTTGTTGTCCGAACTCGACCTCACCTTTGCTAAGGCCCTTCAGCTCTCCAAGTCAATGGAGACCGCAGACAAGGACACATTGGATTTGAGAAGCTCTCGTGGTAATGCAGTCTTTACCAGCAAAGCTCTTCTGGGAAACGGTCTGAATCTACACAAGTGTTGGTATGCTACTGTTGTGGCAGTAACCATTTGGCCCATTTATTGATGCTGAGTGCAGAGTGTGCACCAAAAAAGGGCACATTGCAAGAGTGTGCCGTTCCAAGGCAGAGATGGGTCGAAAATCTACATCAAAAACTTTACCTCGCTCTTCAGACCAGTCACATTTCGTTACTGACTCGCTGCCCCAATCCGAGTCAGAGGAGGAGGACGTTTACACAGTGAAAATTCAGGTCAACCATTCAAGGTAGAAGTAGAACTGAGTGGCAGGCGAACCACTATGCAGATTGATACTGGGGCATCACTATCAATTATGAGCGAGGACACATACAATGATCTCACTAAGGAAGGCCTTGATCTACCCTTGGAACACTCCACTACCTGTCTGAAAACTTAGTCTGGTGAGTCCTTACCTGTACTATAGGTCGGGTGGTAGTGGATGTCAAGGTTGATCACCAACAATTAACACTTCCCTTGACTATGTCAAGGTTCCGGTCCCACCCTGATGGGTCGAGATTGGTAACTAAGCTTTAAGTTAAATTGGCAGGGAATTCTCCAGTTTAGCATTACAGATTCAGTTCAGGGTATTTTGGACCAATACCCTTCTCCCTGTTTACCCTCGCTGGAATAAAGGCAAAAATCTTTGTGAAAGAAGGGGTCAAGCCGAGGTTCTTTAAGCCAAGGAACATGCCTTACATTTTGTGGTCTAAGGTAGAGAAGGAGCTGAAGGCACAACATGTTATCACACCTGTGCAGTTCTCAGAGTGGGACGCCCCAATTGTACCGATGGTTAAACAGGATAAGTCAATCAGGGTTTGTGGGGATTTCAAGTTGACAATTAACCAGGCCTCTTATTTGGAATCGTACCCCTTACCTCGAGTTGAGGATATACAGTGTATTTGCAGCATTGTCAGGTGGTACCACTTTCACGAACTTGCCCAAGCCTACTTACAGATCGAGATTGAGGATAAATGTTAGGAGTATCTTACCATCAACACACATAAAGGATTATTTGAGTATAACCGATTGCCATTTGGTGTTTTGTCTTCTCCCCGCCATATTTCAGCGGGTGATGGACAGTTTATTGCAGGGACTAACAGGTGTTTCAGTTTATTTGGATGACATTCTAATAACTGATAGTACACCATCAGTCCATTTGGACAACCTCAAGGCAGTTTTGTCCAAGCTGGCTGAAGCTGGTCTGAGGTTAAACAGAGAGAAATGTGTTTTTATGACCCCCAATGTAGAATATCTCGACTACATATTCGACAAGGATGGGTTACATCCAACCCCCGGGAAGGTAAAGTCCATTAGGGAGGTCCACTTCCGTTACACAGTCGAGAGCTTTCTTTGGGCTATTGAACTATTATTCGAAATTCTTGCCCAATTTGTCCTCCAAACTTTCCCCCTTATATCTCTTGTTGCACAAACCAACCAAATGGAGGTGGGTGTGGCACAAGAACAGGCTTTCCATGAAGCTAACTGTTACTTCAGAGTGACTCCTCGCTTGTTCACTTCGATGACATGAGACCATTCATCTTGACTTGTGATACCTCTCCATATGGGGTGAGGGCAGTCTTGATTTCGCTGGCCCTTTTAATATGTTCCTAGTACTGGTGGATACCTACTCTAAATGGTTGGAGGTCGTGCTGATGGGGTAAATCAGCACCACGGCTACGATAGACAATCTTCGACTCATATTTGCTACCCATGGTCTACCCAAGACTATAGTCACGGACAATGGACGTTCTTTCACAAACGAGGAGTTTAAAGGGTTTTGCCAGGCCAATGGAATTCACCACATTACCTCTTCTCCTTATCACCCTTCCACTAATGGGCTTGATGAAAGGGCAGTCCAATCTTTCAAACAAGGTCTGAAGAAGATGACGGGGAGACATTCCTGTTGCGGTTGGCCTGGTATTTATTTCGATGTCGTATTACACCACAAACCACAACGGGGTTGTCCACAGCAGAATTGCTCATGGGTCGTCACCCTATATCAGTGTTGGATCTAGCTCACCCAGATACGGACTGGAGAGTGGAGCTCTGTCAGCAGAAGCAAGCAAGTCATCGAGATGTTAGGCCAGCTCGACAGTTTCACCTTACAGACAGAGTATTTGCCCGAGATTTCGGAGGTCCAGGTGTTAAGTGGATGCCTGGAGAGATTGTCAGAATCACTGGTCCTGTGTCATATCAAGTACGAACAGTTGTCGATGTGATTAGGCAACATGTCGGCAACATCCATCGGAGGCTTCCAGTTGCTGAAGGTGACGCAAAGGAAGACGTAGACTCTGAGCAGACTGGAGAGAATTTGGCGTGGCCTTCTATAGCTAGTTCTATCAACAGAAATCCTGATTCATCATCAGAAGATGCGGAGTTGGATATCACTGGTGCGTCCGACTGTGAGCCAAGATTACAAGTTCAGTCTCCTGTCTTGGTTCGAGGGAATTCTCTCCCAGATGAAGTTGGGGGTGACGCAGTCTGTCAGGAACATGCTCTATGTGATTCTCCACCGCCTTCTTCAAATCTACGTCGATCCAAGAAGCATCGGCCGCCCCCAGACTACTACCAAAGTTGAACATAACCCTCATAATTTCACACTGTAGTTTGTGAATCATTATGTAGTTTTAGCTTCTGAAGGGAGGAGTGTTATGATCGCATTTGATCATTATGTGTTGTCTCATATATGTGCTCTTGTTAATTAATGCACCATGTCACGTGCCAGGGACAGGCAGGTCCTCTCCCTCTCGTGGACCTGACTTGAGTCACTAAGTCCCCCCCCCCCCCCCCCCCCCCCCGTCTATTTTATGATTCCTTCGTTGTGACCGTTGACGTTCTATGGAAATATAATAAAAGTATTTAACTAACAACTCGTGAGGTTATAACACAAGATATCTTTCAGACATTGTATTTCTGAGAAGCTCTTTATCTCTAGTTTATGGAAGATATTCTGTTTGCATCCTACATACTGATCACAGTCCAAGAGTTATTACAATTTGAAGTTAAGGAACATTTTAGTCTCGGACATGTCAGATTTGTGACTCGTCAAACCTTTTTTCTGTGACTTGATATTTCACAACCTGTTAGCATGGGAATACTTTTCTTTGTGGTTACATAATCCGTAAGTGATGTATTAACAGTTAGAATAAGTATAAAAGTCTTTGCATTGTAAAAAAAGGTGGTTTTTGTAGGAAAAGACAAATTATGGTGATGAAATTCCGTTACCACAATTTTCCCTTTTTTCCCCCCCCGTCACATTTTCCTGTCACACAAAAACCATCTCAGGCATTATCCAATATTAGTACACACAATGTCATATACAATGGGTGTATGTCATTTAAGAAATCTTGTTATATATTTACGGAGACCCAAACACTTACAAGACCCCTATTGACCATTTTCCATGTAACTACTTTTTTGTGATATGCAAGTATAAATAATAATTTTTGTAATATTTGGTATCATAGTTGGTGTTCATTTAGTCATTTAGTAATAGGTAATAGGTAAAGGGTAAAGGGGTTTATAAATAAATAATAATTTTTGTAATATGTATTATATTTGGTATCATAGTTGGTGTTCATTTAGTTCATTTAGTAATATAGTAATATAGTAATAGGTAAAGGACTTATAAATAAATAGTGTTGTACACGCATTTTTATTTCATTTCTGTACTGCACTACTTCTTGTGTATAATAAAGGTAATGTTGTCAGTGTGTCCTCACTGTTCTCAGACCAGCTGCAACATCTAGGGCCTACACATGGGGGGCAGTGATAATTTGGCCCTACGCGACAAGTAATGGGCTTGGATTTTGTTTTAAATGCAGCTAGAAGTCACCATCGCCACAAACAGCGCACGCTTGGCATTGTCGCCCATTTTATTTAGTGATCTAACTGTGCATGCATCTTTCCTGTGTCAACGATGGCATATAAATTATGCAACATGGCCATGCTACCAGCAAACGGCACTAAATGTACAGGTCTCACACAACACAAGTTCATTGCTAACGAGGTTGACTCCGAGGAGCCAATGATGGCCTAAGATTTTGTTTCAGAGGTCTTTTAAATGTGGCTACTATAATTCAACATTCTTGTCTTAGGCAAAATTCTTCTCTTTGGCAAATTCGAGCAAAGAGAACTAGGGGTGTGGGGGGAGGGGCTCTCTTCCTGGTATATATATTATATCAGTGATGTAAATACTTGCATGAGCTAGGGGAGTTGGGGGGGGGGGGGGGGGGGGGGTTCTTTTGTACGCACACACACACCCACACCCACCCACCCATGTTACACACCATATAAGGCAAATATACGCAGAGCAAATCTCTCTCTCAACTTTTCATTCGCCAATTTAAAAAAAATTAAAAGGCAGCAATCACAATACAAGTCCGACCTAAAACAAATGACTAAACAGTAAACATAGTACCTTGGCTTCCCTCTCTGAGGAGTCACAGGACTCTCCCATGGTGTAATGCATCCCCACAAAGGTGTCGTTTTCTACGAGCCACTCATGCCACACCCTAAAGGAGGAGAGTAATGAACATAAGTACACAGACAGTGGGTAGAAACAGGAACCTTCCATGCAGCATTGCAGCATGGGAGGGCAAGGCTTGCTGCAGCCATAGGAAGGGTCACTTTATAAGGAGTAAAGCCTGCTGCAGCCATAGAAAGGTCACATGATAAGGACCAAAGCCTGCTGCAGCCATAGGAAGGTCACATGATAAGGACCAAAGCCTGCTGCAGCTATAGGAAGGTCACATGATAAGGAGCAAAGCCTGCTGCAGCCATAGGAAGAGCCACTTGATAAGGACCAAAGCCTGCTGCAGCCATAGGAAGGTCACATGATAAGGACCAAAGCCTGCTGCAGTCATAGGAAGAGCCACTTGATAAGGAGCAAAGCTTGCTGCAGCCATAGGAAGAGCCACTTGATAAGGACCAAAGCCTGCTGCAGCCATAGGAAGGTCACATGATAAGGACCAAAGTCTGCTGCAGCCATAGGAAGAGCCACTTGATAAGGAGCAAAGCTTGCTGCAGCCATAGGAAGAGCCACTTGATAAGGATAAAAGCCTGCTGCAGCCATAGGAAGAGCCACTTGATAAGGATAAAAGCCTGCTGCAGCCATAGGAAGAGCCACTTGATAAGGATAAAAGCCTGCAGCAGCCATAGGAAGAGCCACTTGATAAGGAGCAAAGCTTGCTGCAGCCATAGGAAGGGCCACTTGATAAGGAGCAAAGCTTGCTGCAGCCATAGGAAGCGCTCTTTATAAGGAGCAAAGCCTGCTGCAGCCATAGGAAGGCCCACTTGATAAGGATAAAAGCCTGCTGCAGCCATAGGAAGAGCCACTTGATAAGGAGCAAGGCTTGCTGCAGCAATAGGAAGGGTCACTTGATAAGGACCAAAGCCTGCTGCAGCCATAGGAAGAGCTACTTGATAAGGATAAAAGCCTGCTGCAGCCATAGGAAGAGCCACTTGATAAGGAGCAAAGCCTGCTGCAGCCATACGAAGCGCTCTTTATAAGGAGCAAAGCCTGCTGCAGCCATAGGAAGGGCCACTTGATAAGGAGCAAAGCTTGCTGCAGCCATAGGAAGCGCTCTTTATAAGGAGCAAAGCCTGCTGCAGCCATAGGAAGGGCACTTGATAAGGAGCAAAGCAATAGAAAGAGCCACTTGATAGGGAGCAAAGCAATAGAAAAGGCCACTTGAAAAGGAACGTTTGTTCCAAACTTGTCCTTGGGTTGATCATGGACTGTGTAACCCTAAAAAGGTCCAGCACTTGTGGGACGTGTACTGCATTGTCTGTTTTCTAGGACTAGGGCTAGAGTGTGTAAGAGCGGTAGCTAGGGCTAGGGCTAGAGTGTGTAAGAGCTAGCTAGGGCTAGGGCTAGAGTGTGTAAGAGCTAGCTAGGGCTAGGGCTAGAGTGTGTAAGAGCTAGGGCTAGAGTGTTTAAGGACTAGGTCTATGGTGTTTAAGAGCTAGGGCTAGCACAAGGACCAGGAGTATAAGATCCAGGGCTGGGTATACATGAGCTAGGGTGTGTAAGAGCTAGACAAATGGTGTATAAGAGCTAGACAAATGGTGTATAAGAGCAGTGTCTAAGGATTAGGACTAGGTTGTGCAAGAGCTGTAAGAGCTACTGTAGGGTAAAAGCTATTGTAGGTAAGAGCTTGGGATAGAGTTATGGCTAGGGCATGTGAGCTAGGACTAAGGCTAGGGTAGGTAGGAGCCAGGGTTAGAGTTATAGCTAGGGTGTGTGAGCTATATAGGACCAGGATATGGAAAAGCTAGAGCTAGGATAAATTTTAAGAGCTCTAGGTCACATTGTATATAAAACAGATCACATGACTGACCCTAATACTCCATGGAATCTGTTCCAACCGTATCTCTCTTCCTTCTGAGTGATGTTATTGAAATGACAAACTTTGTAGCGATACCTAACAGAAGATATACAATCAAGAAATTAAGAGTGTCCTAGAACACTCTTCATATATGCCAGTGATGATGATGATGATGATGATGATGATGTGATGATGATGATGATGATGATGATGTGATGATGATGATGATGATGATGATGATGATGATGATGATGATGATGATGATGATGATGATGATGATGATGATGATGATGATGATGATGATGATGATGATGATGATGATGATAATGATGATTATGATGATGATGATGATGATGAAGATGATGATGATGATGAAGATGATGATGATGATGTTAATAATGTTAATAATAATAATAATAATAATAATAATAATAATAATAATAATAATAATAATAATAATAATAATAATAATAATAATAATAATAATAATAATAATAATAATAATAATAATAATAATAATAATAATAATAATAATAATAATAATAATAATAATAATAATAATAATAATAATAATAATAATAATAATAATAATAATAATAATAATAATAATAATAATAATAATAATAATAATAATAATAATAATAATAATAATAATAATAATAATAATAATAATAATAATAATAATAATAATAATAATAATAATAATAATAATAATAATAATAATAATAATAATAATAATAATAATAATAATAATAATAATAATAATAATAATAATAATAATAATAATAATAATAATAATAATAATAATAATAATAATAATAATAATAATAATAATAATAATAATAATAATAATAATAATAATAATAATAATAATAATAATAATAATAATAATAATAATAATAATAATAATAATAATAATAATAATAATAATAATAATAATAATAATAATAATAATAATAATAATAATAATAATAATAATAATAATAATAATAATAATAATAATAATAATAATAATAATAATAATAATAATAATAATAATAATAATAATAATAATAATAATAATAATAATAATAATAATAATAATAACAATAACAATAACAATAACAATAATAATAATAATAAAAGGTTTTTATACCCGAGAACACACATGAGCACACACACAACCCCATCTAACTCATACATAGTATCTTTATTCATAAATACCGTATATAATTATCGTGGGGTTTTTATCCAACAAAATTACATAGTTGTCATCAAAAATTACACCAGCAGCATCAGCAACAACAACAACAAAAAAAGCAACCATGTGACTATCACATGTGAGGTTTACCCACTGCTGGTCTCACTCAAGCACTGGTCGTGTAGCTGCTGAAGATGAGGAGGTCCTGCACACATTCAACAACAACACGTTCAACAACAACAATAACAACAGCAGCAGCATGATGGATCACAGTGACAGTCTGTTGTTCTGTGTCATAAACATGCATGTGTACATATTTATATCGGAGGTGGGGGGGGGGGGGGGGGGGGAGCAGTAGCACTCCAGATATTGGTTTTACCCCCTTTTATAAAATGGTATACACGCACCCACCCACACACACACAAAATATATATTCCGTGGAATTCATCTTCAAGGACCTTGTGACTTATCTATATCATTTTTCTTCTACCCCAATAACTTGAGTACCATAACTCCATTCAGCACAAGTTGACTCAACGAGTTCCAAAGAACTTGCCATGACTAATCTGTTCACAATATGGAAATTGGTAAAGTATCTCCAAACAAACTTGCCATGTGTACTGCAACATGGAAATTGGTAAAGCATTGCCAACACAATAAACACACTCATGCATGTGCCATATTGAGGTGTCTGCACATCAGAAGTGAATGGTCAGTTGGTTGACCGAGAAGCTCTCTCTGTCAGCATAGACCTTCAACAAGGCCAGGCAAGCCTGATACCCTCCGCAGCAATATGGGATGGGAAATTCTGGAACGGAAATGTGCATGTGGCAGTATGTCTGTGGGAGGAGTTTTGTTACGACTATTTGGAAGCAGCTTGCCTTGAAGATGGCCACACTAAGAGCGAGGTCATCAGGCAGTGCTTCCTGCAGGAATTCTCCGAGTAGTAAAGTGGCATTACAGTACATGTGCTCTCATCATTAGCACACCTCCCCTCTATGGACTACATGCATCAGTTGTCCTTCCTCATGCCATTATGTAGCCAGTTCTCTCTGTCCACAGAGAGCAGCAGTATGTCTCTTTACCTTACCAATGTCGGTAATAGTTTCTCCATCATGTCAAAAATGGTGCATCCCACCTCCATGTCTAGAGTATGCTGATGAACGAGTAGCTCCTGTATGTCCATCATCCTTCCCCATCGGCTAGAAACCATGCGGCCCATTCTCACTTCCTCACACAGCCAATTATCTTTCTTCGAACTAGCTGCCATTTTCTCAATCGTTCCCTTCATTACAATGACCACTCCCACTTTACCCAACCCCACTATATTTAAGGCAGGTGACCCATTGTCAGGGAAGTCCAGCCTGACATTAAGAATACCTTGCAGAGACACTAATTGGTGTTAGCTAGGTCGAACATTGCAGAACATCCCATGCATACGCAGACTCATTAAGTCTAGTAGTTTTGATTGGTCGCATGTGCAAGTGTGATGTTCTCTATTTTGTCCTTATTTGGTAATGTGTGAGCCTGTCCTGGCAGACTATAAAAAGGAGCCAGGCTGGGCATTTAATAGAGTTCATTTAATAGAGTTCTAATAGTTGAGACATTTTTGTGATGTTAGACTGAGTCTGTGATTTGATTTATAAGCTTTTAAACTTCAATTCATTGGGGGCATTGGGTGACACAGAAACCCATCAATCAGCCAAACATCCGGTGGCAGCGGTGACAGGGAAGAGCGACTTCAATTAAGCAACTTCAATTAGACCTAGTGGTTTGAAGAGAGCCTTCTTCCTATTGTTGAGCTAGACAGCAGTACTTTGATTGATAGTTGTGATCAGCTAGACTTGCTAGGGAACTGCTGGTAGCTACAGAGTGGGTAGCAGTACTAGTAGACTACGGCAATCGCATTGTCAACGCTGTAGAGACTCCACATTGGGCGGTGCCTGTATCCTTATCCAAAGTTAGTCTGCATAAGTGCAAGTGCAAAGTGACCATTAAACGAGACTAAGTTACACGTCGAGAGAGACCAGAGCCATCGTCAATGCAAGACTTGCTAGAGAGTATGGTTCACCAGCAGCAGCAAGAACCTGAATGCTGGAAACGTCAGGACAGGGCCGAGGAGCAGTGCATAAGCGAACTAGAGTCACGTCAATGGGATGACAACAACCATCGGAGTGATGAACAGCTGGTTCAACTTATCGACAAACTAACAGAAAAGAATCTACTTTCAACTCTCTCCACCGAGCCTCAAACCGTTTCAGGAGAGCGACGACGTAGAGGTCTTCATAGAACTATTTGAGCATCACATGATCACTTACATGTACAAGGTGGAGGAAGACCAGTGGACGGCACATCTTCATGCCCTGCTAGCTGGAGCGGGGGAGTGGCAAACCAAACGGTGCCAAGAGCAGACACAGCGTAGTCCGCACAGCCATACTCGCGAGGTTTGGTTTGGACACGAGGGTCTATCATCAATGCTGATGGACAGCAGAAATGCGACAAGATGACACTGGCACACATTTGCTAACCGGCTGTATGACCTGGCAGGCAGATATGTCGATGGCTGATATGTCGATGGCTGTCTGACACAAGATCATGCCAAGCACGCCTTCGCTATCAAGAGGTTTCTACGGTCGCTGCCCAGCACGTCGAATTTTGGGTGAGAGTTAAACAACCCCATACCCAAGATGCTGGCAGACCAGAATATCAGGGAGAAGCACATGGACTGGGGAAGTTTGCACAAGACTAAGAGATAGCCCAACTCACCGAGAAGTTCGTTCAATGTCGACTATCGCACGTCGACACCTTCATTGCCGGACAAGGCCCTACTTGACACTCCATCGAAGTCAGGCAAGCCTCAGTACTCGACCAATTCACACAGTGAAGACGAGACAAATGAGAGAATACTTTGGTTCGGAGAAGGGCACTATGTGCTTAAATGGCAGAGAATAGTGGCACATGAGCCAAAGAGATTTGCCCGTGGGAAACTCCCGACACTTTGTCATGCAGCGCTGTCGGAGCCATACCAACATCAAGCTAGACTCAGGAGCAGAACACACGTTGTCAGGAGTGATTACATTGAGAACACCGAACCAACAGACGATGCTGTGCTCATGAGTCATTCAGTGGGCGTGTTACCACCCACCCAGTTGTCAAAACCAAGCTGCAGGTGGGAGATTGAATGTTCTGAATGAGAGCAGCAGTGAAGGCCACCTCGAGGAGGATGTGTTCCTGGGGTGGACCTGGTATTGTTCAACACACTGATGCATGACGCCCTGGACGCACGACATGTGGAACAGAGCAGACGGCTGTGACACCGACTGAGCAGGAGATCCATGCCAGAGCAAGCGGCAGACGAGAGGCATTGCTGGAGCAGGAGGATCTCAATCACACTGACAGTTCAGGAGCGACACTACCAACCTCGACACTTTTCAGTTCGATCAGTCGTTGTTTGAGGGCGGCAACACGAGGCATAGGCTAATGAGAAGCCAGAGGAGAGAACAAGTGCGACAACCACAGCACTCCACTCCAAGCAGCCGACGACCATTGCTTCCAGGCAGACCAGAAGTGACCCATAGCTGCAGAAGCCGCAGACAGCACCATCAGCAGCAGTGTTGGCATTGTCCATCATTCCCCAGTAGGCGGGGAGGAAACGATCACGGAATAGTCACCATGGAACATGGTACAGATGTAGGAGAGCCTACACTGATGATGCCTTGGATGACAGCCAGGGAGGAGAAAGTTGATGGAGCGATGCAAGGTGCTATTTGATGACAAACCAGGAGCAACGGAACTAGCTGTTCACAGCATAGACACTGGCGACACCAAACTGATCAGGCTGCACCCTTACCGTGTACCTCAGGCGTGGCAAGCACAAGTTAGAGGTCGGCACTGAGTCTAATTCATCTAGGAATCATCGAGCAGTCGAAGAGCCATGGGCAATCATGATAGTGAAGAAGGACGACTCTATGTCGACTATAGGAACTTGAATGGAATAAGTACCCCAGACCCATATCAGATGCCACGAACCGACAATCTAATCGATCGTTTGGCAAATGCCAACTCCATCTCTACCCCGAACATGGCCCAAGGGTACCATCAGGTGCCGGTGGCAGCCTCACACCAGAAGAAAACTGTATTCATGACTCCCATAGGCAGTTCCAGTTTCAGTAAATGTCATTTGGATTGACTGGCGTGCCAGTCACTTTTCAAATGCTCATGGACGTCCTGCTCGTGGATGTGCCTGACTTTGCTGCAGCCTACTAGATGACATCGTCACTTTCAGGGCAGACTGGGAGTCCCATCGACGACGTCTCGACACCAATGTTCGAGAAGTTAGCTGATGCGATGCTGACTTTAAGGGGCAAGAAAATATCATCTCGGAGCCAGACCTGCCCACTTCTTGGGCATGTGGTGGGGAAGGGAAGGATCACGCACAACAGTGCAAGCTGGAGGAGGTGAAGGACTTCGAGTGTCCAAGAAGAAGAGGATGTGCGAGCCTTCCTTGGATTTTTAGGATATACTACCGGAAGTTTATGCCGGACTTCATTCACTTCTGTCGCAGCATGTCATTCTGACCTTAAATCAGAACCTTAACTGGACACATGTGTACCACACACGAGCGAGCTTTCAAGGAACTCAAGTGTCGTCTCTTCATTAAACCAATTCTACGAGGTCCCGACCCAGCGAAGCTATTTTAGCTGCAAACACGTGTCTGACAGAGAAATTGGCACAGTCTTAAGTCAGAAGGATGACGGGTTAGACAGACCGATGACTTGTTTTTCCCACAAGTTATTGCCCCAGGAGACCCAGTACTCATCAGTAGAGAAGGAATGCCTGGCTATTGTAACCAAGGTCCAGCACTTCGCAGTTTACCTTACGGGCACGAACTTCATCATTGAAATGGACTAAGCACTGCAAAACAGTACAGGCAAAAAAACATTCCAATTGCGTTGTGTAAACGTCATGCCATAAACGGGGGGGAAGGGGAAAAACGCCAATTTAACAAACAAAGAAAAGAAAAAAATGCAATGGAAACAAATGGAAATGAACTATCAGCATAAAGGTGCTGCAGCACAGGTGCCTCGTGATAAAAAAGTGACGGTTTTCTAGTATCCTCAAGCATTTTTCAGGTCCTATCACCATTCCAGAGCCTTCATTCTTCCCACCTGAAGAAGTGCAGGCTAACTTCCGTCTCCTACCTGAAGCACTTTCCTTCTACAGTCGAGCGTAGGTCTCTACCTCTTGCTTGCTATAAATCAGTATTTATAGCAAGCAAGAGGTGCAGAGACCTACGCTCGATAGTAGAACGAAAGTGCTTGAGGTAGAAGACAGATGCTGACTGCACTGCTATACTATTGATGGGACTGACGCTCGACTGGAGTACAGAACAGGTTGCACTAGACTGCACTACTTCAGGTGGGAAGAACGAAGGCTCTGGAACTAAGAAAAGACAATCCCAACCCTCCTGTGAGAAATGGCATAGATAGCATCAAAAGCCTTTGTTTCTAAAAACACAAGGATAATAATTATTGTTGTAGTCCCACCTTCAAATCCACAATCAACCACTATTCAAGATGATCTGCACTAAGGTGGGTGGAGCAATGGGATGGGCCAACTTCATATTGAAGCTCAAGGCAGTGGAGGAGTTACCTGAGCCAACATATCTTCTAAGTGCTTCTTTATAATTTGTTTATTTTTATTGATTTGTAACCGCTGCATATATTTGTAATTGCTGCTCTCTTATTTTTCTTGCTGCCTGGACGACCACCTTCAAATCAACGGTCTGAAAGGGGGTGGCACCCACGCGCTTGACCGCGTACTTACGTTTTAGCGCCTAATGAAAACACTCATTCCATAGAGTAGGGCTTCCTCTAGCCACTGGTACTAATTTTAAATCTTTAGCACTTTAGCAATCTGGAGTTATTTATGTAGAGGTTTCAGGCATTTAGGTTTTGAGGTCCCTCCACTTTAGGTCTAGTCACTTGCCTATATAGTTATACCTATGAAACATATTTTAGTATCAAAAGAGAGCACACAGAGAGACCTATCGTTTGAGCTATATATCAAGTCCATACCATGAAGTTTGCAGAATCTACGGAGCTCTAAAGTGGTAACCATAAGTTTTGGGGGGGGGGATTAAAAAATGCAACTGTCCCCACTTTGGTAAGGCACTGGAGGAGTTACCGGAGCCAACCAGTTCTCCAGAAGTGGCACATGGAGGGTTAGCTCCCTCTGGTTCTTCTCCAACAAGGAACATTCTATTATCAAATATGCTAAAGAGAAGAAACGAATACACAAATCACATCGTCCAATAGAGTTATTCATTTTGGATGCATAACCACTTCTTCTATTTTATCCATCTCCAAACAAGAATTGCTAATAGATTGGTGGAATGTGGCTAGACAGCTGGACACTTCTGACACATGTTGGTGGAGACCTTGGAAGGGTTAATTGATGACCTAGGGGCATTACCAAAATATTACCTCTTGTACTTGTTGCCAATCAGCATGTTCAAATAACCTTATGAAAAGGGCTTTCTAGTGCAGCGGCATAGTCCAACTTACCAAACCTATTGTGCATCTTTTTATAAAAGCACCAAAATTGGTACTCTTGTAAATTAATACCTAATGAACATTTGTGGATATGGAGGCGCTCACAATTGTACCCATGCTAGCCATACAAAATTGCTGCTATGAACTTCAAATATGGCAACATTGGAAGCACTGAAATGTATAATAGTGAATTAAGACCACATGTGATTTGAGACCACATTGTTAGAGCTTGTATGGCGGCCAATTTGGAAAACAGCTGTCATGGCCAGTGTGGGCACTATTGTGACCGCCTCCATATATCGAAAAATGTTCATAGGGTATTAATCTACATGTGTACCAATTTTGGTGATTTTATCAAAAAATGCACAATAGCGGCATGGCAGCTATTCTGTAAACTGTTGCTATGGCCAGCGTGGGTACAATTGTGAGCGCCTCCATATCCAAAAATGTTTATTAGGTATTAATCTACATGTGTACCAATGTTGGTGTTTTTATTTTTTAAATGTGCAATAGGTTTGGTATGCCGCTATTCCTCTCTCACTAACTTCCTCTTCTATAAAAATCGAACTAGACAAAATGAACTCTATGCTGCGATAATACCAGGTAGAGAATGCTGATAACACAAACTATCCACTAGTCCAGTGAAAGTTTAACTACCAACAGTTTATAGATTTAGAGCAACTTACTTAGCTAAAGGCTATCTAAGGTTTGCCAAGCCTTTCCTAGGGAACAACTTAATAAGGAAAAAAAGGCTTGCAAATGCTAGCTAGTACAGAAGCCATGACTTACAAACCTGTGAAAGTCCAGCTACTTACTTAAAAGAGGTCTTGACTTATGTCACAATCACATACAGAATCTACTCACTGTTTTTCACCAAAGGCTTTATGAGAGCTCTTCAACAACTTTATGCTGGTAGAACAGGAGCTGTAGAACAAAGATGATCTGTCCTCTCAAAAACTCAAAGCAAAGAAGAGTCTCAGCAGCGAAAAAAATTCCTTGCGACATGCCACAAATCTGAGTGTGCTTTGACGACCTTAGGAAAGCTGGTGTGCAGATGCACTGACCTTTTAGTCGGTGCTGCTACAGCCAAAAGTCGCGTAAATGTTAACTGGTAATTTTTGCGTTGGTTAGCGTTGGCTGTTCCTGCAGTAAGCGTCGATGTGCATTCAAAATAAATGCAACTGGCATGTTTTTATGACTTCTACTGTAAGGTAGTAGCATGCATCTGTCTGTCTGTCTGGCTGGCTCGCTGGTTGTCTGGCTGGCTGTCTGGCTGTCTCTCTGGCTGGCTGTCTGGATGTCAGGCTGGATGTCTGGCTGGCTGAATGTCTGCTGTGCATGGCTAAACGGAAACTCGCTTCCGAACAAAACTTCACCTATGGAACTGGATGGATACCTGGATGGTATTTGTAAAGATTTGGTTGGGATTCGGACTGGAAGTCACCATCGTTTGGTACGGTGCTTGGCGTTGTCGGCAAGTTGGCTATTTTGTTTAAGAATATACCGTGAATGTGTTTTTAACATTCCTGATAATAGCACACCAGTAATGCATCATGGCTGCTTTACCAACAAACTACCATAGCTATGTGAGACCTCACCTAATAATAATAGCACACCAGTAATGCATCATGGCTGCTTTACCAACAAACTACTATATAGCTATGTCAGACCTCACCTAATAATAATAGCACACCAATAATGCATCATGGCAGCATTAGCAACAAACTACCATAGCTATGTCAGACCTCACCTAATAATAATAGCACACCAGTAATGCATCCTGGCAGCATTAGCAACAAACTACCATAGCTATGTCACACCTCACCTAATAATAATAGCACACCAGTTATGCATCATGGCTGCTTTACCAACAAACTACCATAGCTATGTCAGACCTCACCTAATAATAATAGCACACCAATAATGCATCATAGCAGCATTAGCAACAAACTACCATAGCTATGTCAGACCCCACCTAATAATAATAGCACACCAGTAATGCATCATGGCAGCATTAGCAACAAACTACCACAGCTATGTCAGACCTCTATGTCAGACAAAAAACTACCACAGCTACGTATGTCAGACCGCACTAATTCAAAGAGTTGCTAAAGAGGCCCTGCTCTATTATAAAAACACCCTAGGCACTGGAACAGTAAGATTTAGAAATGGCAGCATCATCTTCTACTTCTTCTGACAATTTGCTTATTGTTTTATTTCTCAAGTGAGTAGCCAGCCATAAAAGGGTTTGGGAGAGTAACTTTGGGATTAGCATGCGTGTGTGTGTGTGTGTGTGTGTGCTGGGGGGGGGGGGGGGGCCTCATTCTCATTTTGTGCTCCCTTGCAATATATTTCATCCTTTTCTAGATAAAGCCGGGCACCTCTGCTAGTACATTACACAGTAGCAATGTCTGTCTGTCGGTGCATGTCTGCTATGCATGGCCAAGCAAAAGCTTGGATCTAGACAAAACTAAACTTCACCTAGTATGGAATCAGATGGAGGAGGACCAGATGGTTTTTGTCAAGTATGGTCCAGATCCGGACATACCCCCTCCCCTCCCTCCATCCCCTCCCTTCTTCAAAGCCTCCTTTGGAAAAAAGGGGTAGGAATATTACCTGCACATCATTTTCACGTTCCCGACAACGACACACAAAGAACACAACTTGGCACCACTGCCAACTAACTGCACCAGCTACGTTACAGCTCGTAAGCAGTTTTCTACCGAGGCTGCCTCCAACCCTACTCTATTAGATTAACAAGCACTGTGTGGTTCATGCGAGGTCGTGGCTTCGATCAAGTTCTTGTAGAGGTGTGGTGAAGACGCAGCATGTCACGCTAGCTGTCTTGGGCAGTTATGTCCCCAGCACAGTAGTATGTCCCATTAGTTGTCTTGGGCAGATACACCCCAGCACAGTAGCATCACCCATTAGTTGGTTTGGGCAGGTACACCCCAGCACAGTAGCATGTCCCATTAGTTGTCTTGGGCAGTTATACCCCAACACAGTAGCATGTCCCATTAGTTGTCTTGGGCAGATATGACCCCAGCACAGTAGCATGCCCCATTAGTTGTCTTGAATGATACACCTCAGCACAGTAGCATGCCCCATTAGTTGTCCTGGGCAGATATGACCCCAGCACAGTAGCATGCCCCATTAGTTGTCTTGGGCAGATACACCCCAGCACAGTTGCATGCCCCATTAGTTGTCTTGGGCAGATATGACCCCAACACAGTAGCATGCCCCATTAGTTGTCTTGAAAGATACAGCGACTGCACCATGATGGGAGGTGCGGTCTAATTACTGAACATGCTGAAATTTTTATCCTTCCCGGGCAATGCCGGGTACATATGACATATACACGACATAATCCATAAACTTGATTACAATGCACTGCTTGGAGCTTTCCCATTGCATAACAAGAAACTTCACTCGCTTCCAACCTCATTATTATTTGTTTACCTCACATAGGTGAAGGGTTAGCACCAGCCTCGGGAGATTTCCCACCAGAGCTAGAACAAACAGGAATAATCAACATCATTACACATTATGCTGCTATTGACTTAATCAAGGAATGATTGCTCTATGCAGTTGCATTTTTTTTTTAGGTTACCATTTTAAAGCTCCGTAGATTCTGTAAACTTCATAGCATGGACTTGATATATAGCTTAAAAGATAGGTATTTCTGTGTGCTCTCTTATGATACTAAAATATGTTTCATATATATAACTATAGCTAAGTTACTAGACCTAAAGTGGAGGGAACTTCAAAACCTGAATGCCTGAATTGGCCGCATAAATATCTCCAGATTGCAAAGTGACTAAAGATTGGGAATGAGACCAGTGGCTAGAGGAATACTCTATTCAATGAGTGTTTTCATTACGCACTAAAACGTAAGCATGTGGTCAAGCACGTTGGTGGAAAATGAGTTTTATGGACTATTAACGAAATTCATTTTCTACCCGCACGCTTGACCACATACTTACGTTTTTGCGCCTAATGAAAACACTTATTGAATAGAGTAGAGCTTCCTCTAGCCACTGGTGCTAATTTCAACTCTCTAGCACTTGGAAATCTGGAGATATTTATGCGGCCAATTCAGGCATTCAGGTTTTTGAGGTTTCCTCCACTTGTAGCTCCCGTAACTTGGCTATAGTTATACTTATGAAAAATATTTTAGTACCAACAGAGAGCAGAAAGAGAGACCTATCTTTTGAGCTAGTCTATACCATTAAGTTTACGGAAGTTATAAAGTGGTAACCACACACACAACAAAAAAATACATGTGGGTCACTCTCCCACCAAAAATGCAACTGTCCCCCCCCTTAAAAATTATTATTGAATTAACATCGTTAAGGATTACTTATGCATAAATAACTCTGCCCGGTCTACAGGGAGTTAACGTGACTACTGCATGATAACCTACTTCGACAAAGAGGGAAAGCGAGTGAGGGCAGGAGCCTCCACTAGCCTGATACTCACTCTCTTCTCCTTCTTCGCTTCCTTGGCATCGTCGTTGGACACCACTGTACCATGGAAGAGCACTGCATAATGGTGGAGGTGTGTGCAGTGTGAAGTGGAGGTGTGTGCAGTGTGAGATGTATGCAGTGCGAAGTGGAGGCATGTGCAGTGTGAAGTGGAGGTATGTGCAGTGTGAAGTGGAGGTGTGTGCAGTGTGAAGTGGAGGTGTGTGGTGTGAAGTGGAAGTGTGTGCAGTGTGAAGTGGAGGTGTGTGCAGTGTGAAGTGGAGGTGTGTGCAGTGTGAAGTGGTGGAGGTGTGTGTAGTATGAAGTGGAGGTGTGTGCAGTATGAAGTGGAGGTGTGTGCAGTGGAGGTGTGTGCAGTGTGGAGTGGAGGTGTGTGCAGTGTGGAGTGGAGGTGTGTGCAGTGTGGAGTGGAGGTGTGTGCAGTGTGAAGTGGAGTGTGTGCAGTGTGAAGTGGTGGAAGCATGTGCAGTGTGAAGTGGAGGTGCATGCAGTGTGAAGTGGAGGTGCGTGCAGTGTGAAGTGGTGGAAGTGTGTGCAGTGTGAAGTGGAGTGTGTGCAGTGTGAAGTGGAGGTGTGTGCAGTGTGAAGTGGAGGTGTGTGTAGTGTGAAGTGGAGGTGTGTGCAGTATGAAGTGGAGGTGTGTACAGTGTGAAGTGGAGGTGTGTGTAGTGTGAAGTGGAGGTGTGTGCAGTATGAAGTGGAGGTGTGTGCAGTATGAAGTAAAGGTGTGTGCAGTGTGAAGTGGAGGTGTGTGCAGTGTGAAGTGGAGGTGTGTGCAGTATGAAATGGAGGTGTGTGCAGTGTGAAGTGGAAGTGTGTGCAGTGTGAAGTGGAGGTGTGTGCAGTATGAAGTGGAGGTGTGCGCAGTATGAAGTGGTGGTGTGTGCAAGTGTGAAGTGGAGGTGTGTGCAGTATGAAGTGGCATATGAAGTGGAGGTGTGTGCAAGTGTGAAGTGGAGGTGTGTGCAGTGTGAAGTGGAGGTGTGTGCAGTGTAAAGCAAGGAATTTTCAAAGGTTATCCTTCGCTGCTCTCATGCTCTCGTGGATGCTTCTATAGAGCACATAAATTTAGAGCATGTGCAGACAAAAACATTTTGAACTCCTGACTGGCATCATTGTATAAGACACTGCTAGCCATCCAAGCAGCAGCTAGCAGAGTTATGGAGACAAGAGTATCTAGCCATCCAAGCAGCAGCTAGCAGAGTTATGGAGACAAGAGTAGCTAGCCATCCAAGCAGCAGCTAGCAGAGTTATGGAGACAAGAGTAGCTAGCCATCCAAGCAGCAGCTAGCAGAGTTATGGAGACAAGAGTATCTAGCCATCCAAGCAGCAGCTAGCAGAGTTATGGAGACAAGAGTAGCTAGCCATCCAAGCAGCAGCTAGCAGAGTTATGGAAACAAGAGTAACTAGCAATAGCTAGCAGAGTTATGGAGACAAGAGTTCCCCACACTTAATGTATCCCCCTTGTAACATGCGAACGACCACTCCCCCTTTTAACATGTGAAAGACCACTCCCCCTTGTAACATATGAACGACCACTCCCCCTTGTAACATGTGAATGACCACTCCCCCTTGTAACATGTGAATGGACACTCCCCCTTATAACATGTGAATGACCACTCCTCCTTGTAGCATGTGAATGACCACTCCCCCTTGTAACATGTGAACAACCACTCCTCCTTGTAGCATACGAATGAACACGCTTATTATGAGCTACATGCCCTTTTAGCATCCACGAAACACCCACAAAATTTTAGCTTTTTGGGACAATTTAATACGAATTAGAAACGGTCGAAAAATTATAACCCTCTACCAGCTAAGCATGCCCACCGTAACAACCTGATCACATGATATCAGTTTTGTACAGTAAGACAATGTAGACATCACCTGGTAGTGATGGTCAGAGCATTAAGATAGTTTTTAAAGTTCCACTACCAGACATCCACAGAAGTCGATAATTAATTGCTTAATTTTTTTCTTGCTTAATTTTTCTTCAAACTGCTCATAGAATATAATGAAAAAAAGATTCCCTACACTTATAAGATGGAAAAAAACTCCCGAATAAAATCTATCCCTGGTTCACCAGGCCGTGAAAGGCTGGTTGCTTAGCAACAAACTCTTAGTTGACATACTAAAATTACAATGACCTTCTCAATAATCAACTTGAATTTTACTCCCACGCTGTTTCGATAGCTAGCTACATGTATATACAGTAACAAGCTCACACAAGTCTTAGCATCTCATCATTCCTGATGAAGGCTAGAGCATCTAGTCGAAACGTCGAGAGAGTAAAATTCTAGTTGATATTGAGGTCATTGTTACTTCTAGCACTGGTCAGCAAGGAATTGGCCACTTTACCAAGCAGCCATTTAACAAGCAATACCCATGTGCACGTCTTACAGGTTTGCGTCATCCACAGTGTGGGTACCAGGATAGCTAGGGTACAGCTATGGGGTTGGATGTTTGATAGAACTACTGCAGAACAGAGCCTGGAGAGTGTCATCATATGTCGACAATCTCATCCAGAAATCTGTCTTGTTGTCAACAATGGAAGAGAGACCGACTTTATAGCAGGAGGAGACATGGCAGGATCAACACTAAATTAGAAGCTAGAAATGACAATCAAGTATGTCCTTAACAAAAAGTAGCTGCTTAATATAGATGCCAGGTTTTACCCGTTACGGCATGAAATTATCGGAATGCTTTGTCGCCCATCATTTATGCTGCCTAATATTTGACAACCAGATGACTTGTAGACAGGATTGCCAACGCACAACCATCTCCATGCTCTGCAACAGTTCACTCATCATGATGTGCTGTTGTCTGTTGTTGTTGTTGTTGTTGCTGCTGTTGTCCACTCAAGCTTATTCGAATATATCATAGCATTGATGCATGTCCTTTAAAACTTGTATTATGAAGCCGACCAACTCTGGATGCCTGCCAACAGCTATGTAGCGTAAAGCGTGGTGTTATTCAGACATCTAAATTAAGCACCTACTTGGCTATTGCTAAGCGTCGACCGTGACTATTTATGCTGCCTGCTATTTGATAACCGGACGTCTTGTAGACATGATTGCCCACGCACAACCATCTCCAGGCTCTGCTCTGCAACAGTTCAAACGTTCCCCATCCCTCCGTTAGCCCGGTACATGCCCTGTCTTGGCGACCTGTATCTATAGGAATTTATGTCAGCACATGGTAGATACTACTTAATTAAGCAGCTGCTCGGTTCTGCTAAGCAGCCATCTTGCTGACTGATGCTGTATGCGCTACGCTTCAATGACCAGCTTTTATGGCATTGGATGAAAATTTGGCTAAGCACATAATAGAACTGCAGGCATAGAAGCCACCACACACTCTAGTTTTGAACTTTTGACTTCACAAAGAATGCGAGTTAACAATCAGCTATATTCCCCTAGGAGAGCGTCAACCACCATAAGTCCAGTTAAGTATTTATCATGCATCTATTCCGTCCTCAAGGATACTGGATTAACTAATGAAATGCAGCAGTGAGGTGATGGCAAAGGTATCGAGTTGTTTAAAAAAATAAAGGGAGAAAATAAGCCTGCAAGTCAATGCCTGTAAGATTGCTCTTTTGGAAAAACTGGCAGAACTGACCAAACCCTTACAAACGATAAATAGTCACCCACAAGCCTGGATTATCCTACTACTTAGGTGCCCACCAGACCTTCGATTGATGCCAACAAAAGCAATGGGAATGGGGGGGTACAGACTACACCTAATTCTAGTGATGTCAAGGTGCGCTAGGATTATTATCGCAGGCGTTGGAATATCCTAGTAATAGTCATTTAAGGCATATGCTTACCTTGAAGTAAGATCACTGCGATACACGCTCTACACAATAGCGCAACCATGCCTAGTACCAGTAGACTACCCTGTCAACAAATACACGTGGGTAATGGTCGCCAATTCCAAGGTTGGATGGGAGGAGGAACAAAAGTGGGCTGGGGTGTGGCTCGCGGGGATCCCTTGCCAAATAGAGAAAGGTCACTGTCTTGAGGATAGAGTGTGTACAAAAGGCAGGCAGATGAAGGCAGATGAAACTACAGCTGAACTAGCCAGATCGAAGAAGAAAGGTCCTCAGGCTTGAGACAGTGTGTACAAAAGGTACTAAGGCAGATGAAACTAAGTCAGCGAGATGAAACTTAAGGCAGGGTGATGAAACATCAATGATAAAATATGGATAAAATATGGCTCTAGAAGATTCTCCATCCTCGCCAGAGCTTCCTGTTCTTGAACATACTCTTTCAAAGTAGTATATAGGCACATCCCAGTGAATTACGCACCTGATACCATGGCCATCTATGCCCGTTCCAAATGTAATTGCTATGACAAGTTGCAGTTTGCCCTCAGACTCGCAAATGGAATGAAGAACTTTTTAATTCGTCATAGCTCAGTCTGTAGCCACAGGCATTGAGGTAGCCAGGAGGTTCAGAAAACTCTTGTCCTGAAAAAATTAGTATACCTCCATTAAAGTCCTAACGTAAACGAGTCTTTGGAACCTTTGTTCATTTTGATAAATTCTGTGTTCAACGATGTATATAATCAAACGTTAACCTTTACATGGACATATGTAGTGAGAAATGCAGTCTCGGTAAGGAGTTAGTGCCACTAGTGTTGGTTAGTTGCAGTTGCTGTCAGTGCCATAATACCAATCTCATTTGGAATTAAGTTGCATAGAGTACAAATCTGAGAAAATGCCTTGCAGAACTTGTCTCCCCATGTTTTCACAAAATATGAATAGAGATTTGAGCTTAAAGTATATATATATATATATATAACACATCCAGATATGTTCCATTCTCTATTATGCTCTCTGGGGTGATGATTACAAACTGGACTTCTACTTTTAAAACTCCTTAACAGATCTATCTGACTGGGCTTCTGCCTTTTTACAGACAATATTTTGCATTATGTTTGAGATGAGAGAACTCAAACACAATGATATTACCAGTTGTACTTAAGTTAACAACTCCCAGTCGACATGACAAATTATAATGACTTTAACTTGAAATTTGCTCCCCCGCTAGATTTCCTGATGAAGGCTGTAGCATCTAGCTGAGACGTCGATAGTAAATTTGGTAATTAAACACTATTCTATTTGTGGTTTGTTGTGATAATTATATTTTAGCTATAACTTTACTTATAATGTGTAAACTTCTCAAGCTGTTTATATATATCACATTAGAATGCAGCTTCAGGTTAGCATAAGAATCTGCTCCATTAAAGTAAGCAAAGAAAAACTACGCAGCGCTACGTCGCTATATAACAAAACTTTAACCAATGAAATCCATCCAGGAGTGCTTCCTTGCTCAAAAGCGAAGCAATTCAGAGTGATTCCCGGTAATCATAGGTGCTTTGTGCTGCTTTCCACCAAAGAAGAAACAATGGCAAAAGCCAGGATGCTACATGGATCCATCGTTGTTGTGTGGGTTATCTAAGAGTGCCTTCAAAAGGGTCTGCAAATCAGCAAAACCCTTTCTCTGTCCCCAATGTAGGTAGACTGGATAAAATTGATACCGAGTTGACTTCTGTGAAGAGTATGCTTCTAGACCTCTCCAACAAGTTTGAAGCCATGAAAAATTCTGGCAAACAATTACCCAGCTTCACTTCTGTTGTCAGCGACTCTGCTGTATCAGTGTCACCACCTTCCTCTACAGTAAGCTCTCCCTCTTCTCCATTGACGGTTCTTCCAGTGCACTCAGTCATCTGGAAGTAGAACTACCTTCTCTACTTCAAATGGGTACTCAGAGCACTCCAATGAAAGAAAGTTTAACATTGTCATATTTGGAGTTGATGAGTCACCAAATGGTTCGTCTAGATTCTTTAGGCAGCAGAGTGATCTTAGCAGTATGTCATCCATTATCTCGGATATCGATCCGTCCATCGAGGCAAGTTCGATTAGGGACAATTACCGGCTAGGAAAGTTCAACCAAAAGTCTACTCGCCCAAGAACCATCTTAGTAAAGTTTAATCGGACCTCTGAAGTTGCAAGTTTACTCTACAAAAGAAAGAAATTGAAGCCCCCCTACTTCATCAAAGCAGATCTCACTCCACCTGAAGGAGGGCGTAGAGAAGCGGAACGATGGTCCCTCATCAATAAAGGTTGGAGTAAGGATACTATAAAAATAAGAGGTGTATATTCGTCAAAGGCCAGCTACATGCCCAATATCAGAACAACCAATTAGTCTACTCCAAACCAATTTCATCAGCACCCGAACTTGTACCAAATTCCCCTTCTCTGGAACCCCAAACCTGCATGCAGGGGTCTACGCTATCCAACAACCCCCTCAAATGACATCAGGGGTGCACTACTTTACCTTTTTTTGTATGGAATGCTCGCAGCCTTAAGGAGAACTCTAAGCTCTTAAACAAACCTAGGGGGAGCATAAAGCTCTGGCAATTTGTTTATGGTTGATCAGGGAGCCATGAGCTGAGCTGTGTTGGTGTTAAAGGATGGCTTAATGAAACAGCTGGGTGTAGACATGAACATCAAGCTAGCATGGCTACTTTTCAACTATTGGACTACTCCACATACAACAATTGGAGTATCCAGGAAGCAGAATTATTGATAGGAAGGCAAATCAGGACACACCTTAACATGATGCACCCAGATTTGTTGAACAGGATAAACCAGAAGCAAACTCTGCAGAAATTAGACTGACAAAGATGACAAACCCAGGGTCTTAGAGAGGGTCAATCCAGTCTACCTTCCAATAGGCCGGAAGTGGTGGCCTGGCACGATTGGGATATTTAGGTCATCAAACATTTTAAGCTGCTCAGTGGCTTGACTGTGTTCAGGAACATTGACCATATTCTTAATCGCAAAAATGAAGATACTCAAGGAATAGAGGATGACTGGCTTCCAGATTTTCCCTTTGTGAATACTCCACCAGGTGGAACAACGTCTACCCCTGTCATCCTTACTCCTGCTCCATCGGAAATTCCTAATAGGAGAATTCCAAGGTGATACACCTGCAACCTCCACAACAATGTTCCCCTTGTTCCAATGGGTGGAAGGATGTAATAACTTGAAACTCTGTATTAACAACTGTCATTTGTGTTTGCAGTTTTTGTTAGTATAGCAGTAATTTACACTAGTTTTTGGGGTTTGTGTGTGATTTACCTTATATGGTATTGTGTAGCAGTGCCAAGGTCAGTCTGGTTCTGGTAGCTAGGACCTTGGTGTGAAACTGTTTTGTGCTACAGGGGAATTCTTGAATAGAATTGTGTAAGGGGATTACTTTAGGGATTACTGTCTATACAGTAACTGAGCATTGTAAAAGAAGGTTTTAGGAAGGAGGGAAAAGTAAGTCCATTTGTCTAAAGTTTATAGATCAGAGATATTATGGGACTCATGTTATAATGTTTGTTTCCATTCATGGCTCACTCTTCTAGAACTGTTAGTTTCCTCTATCCGATAGACCAGTAGAATGGCGAAGAAAAATTCAGTGTCATCCAGGGGCAGAAACAAGGTTGTGCGTGTCTGTGTGGGGGGTGCGTGTGTGTGTGGGGGGGGGGAGGGGGGACTACACTGTAGTTGTCAGGGGTGGATCCAGGGGGGGTTTCTGGGGTTGCAACCCCCCCATAACGTTCTAAAGACTAGCTCCACCTCCAGTTTCTTTGTTAGATATAGACACTTTATTAGATATAGACACTTTGGTTAAACTACAAACTGTTAAATATGAATGAAATTCTAGTAAACCCACGCTCCTGGAATGTGGCTGTGCATGATTATAGCTGGCTATATAGTTTATTTTGCATCTGCCATCAATATTGCCATGTCTGGAAGTAGAAAGAGGCCATCACCCAGGGATTGCACCCAGCTGACAACCTTTTTTAAAAGGTAAGATACAATATACAGCAAGTATATGAACAATAAGGGTTAAGAGTTGAATGCTCAATTTATACTAGCCTTCTAATTAATGTAGAATCGAGTCTGGGTCCCATATCCCTGTGTCAACGACTGCTGATGATGGTAACTCTAGTGCATCAACTGATATAGATTTATTGGTTCAATCACCATCAATGACAGTCACAACCACTACATCGAGCTCTTCCTTGTCAATGCCAACTACTGTTTCTCAGTTATGCTCAGCAACAATTGATACGATGACTACATCACTCAGTGTAGTTCCATCAACTAGTGGACAGGTGGACTAAGGGACAATAGTTGAAGCCGCTCAAGGTAACTGGGATAAGCTTAGGTCATTAGCAAATAATATCCCAGATGATCGTAAGAAGCAATATCTTTCTCATCATTCCAAACCTTCTTCTTCTGATCATCTTCATTCACATCAGGTTACCAAAGTAGGAAAAACCTGGATTGTATCCTTCCAGCTTGGATGGTTAGTACAATTTCCTTGGCTTTCATACAGCACTGTTCTTGCAGGTGGTCTTTGCAGATATTGTATAGTTTTTCCAGAGCAGCCGGGTAGAGGCAGTGTTTCTGGAGTTGGCAATCGTTCTGGTTTGTTCGTTTTGTCCCCATACCAGAAACCATACTCAAAAGCACTTGGCAAGGATGGTGTACTTGTATGCCATGATCAGACTCAAATGCATTGCCGTGCAGCTGAGAGGGTAGACCTTTTTCTCAGAAATTTTAACCAAACAGATGAAAGGATAGATACAAGGCTATTGAAACAGAGCAACCAACAAGCTGAAGAGAACAGGCATGTTCTCCAGCAGATAGTTTTGGCTGTAGAGTTTTTGGCAAAGCAAGCACTACCATTCAGAGGCCACTCTGACTACAGAGTGGATTTCTCAGATGAAGATCTCAACAGGGGCAATTTTGTAGCCACACTTCAGCTTTTGGCTAAGACAGATAAGCTCCTACACAAACACCTTCTCTCAGCTAAAAGGAACGCGAAGTATACCAGCAAGACTATTCAAAATGAGGTTATTCACATATATGCATCTAAAATTAGAGAGCATATAACTGAACAGCTCCGAGAAAAAAAGTTGCCTTTCACCATCATTGCTGATGAAGCCACAGATCCTCATTCTAATCAAGAGATTCTTTCTGTGTGCTTCAGGTATGTTGATCTGTCCTCCCCCACTGATCCTCATATCAAGGAGTGCCTGATTAGCTTTGTCTACTTGGACCGAGCCAATGCTTCATCCATTTCAAGAAAGATTCTTGAAACAGTTTCTAGTCCTTCAGTTTCTTTAGATCCCTGTAGAATTAGAGGGCAAGCTTATGATGGAGCATCTGTGATGTCATCCGGCATTGCAGGAGTCCAATCTAAAATCAAGGAGGTCAGCCCACTAGCTCTGTACACACACTGCTACTCACACTGCCTTAATCTTTCAATTGCCAGAGCATGTCTTGTTCAGGAAGTACGAAACTTGATTTTAGTTATAAATGAAGCACACCTCTTTTTAGCTCACAGCCCTAAGAGACAAAACCTTTTTGAAGTTACAGTCAAAGAATTCTTGCCTTCTTCAAAAGCAAGAAAGCTTCCAGGAATGTGTAAGACAAGATGGGTGGAGAGACATACATGCTTTGAAGTGTTTCTTGAAATGTATGAGCCACTTATCACTTTCTTAGATGCCATTTTGTGTCCTACTGATTACCCAAATTTAGGCTCATCAGATGGGAGCTGGAATTGGGATACTGAGACAAGAGTGAAAGCACAAGGTCTGAAAGCTGCTCTCTCTTCTTTTCAAACTCTTGCTGTTTTTATAATCACCAAGAATGTTCTTGATGAAGTAAAAATACTTGCTTCAAAACTTCAGAAGCAGGATCAAGATATATATGATGCCTATAACAAAGTTACTGAAGCGATTGAATGCTTGAAAACCCTCAGAAAGACTATTGACACCGTTTTTAGCTTGTGGTATTGTGAGGTACTTGAATGAGTCAATTGGTGTGAGTGAGAGTGTTCCAAGAAAGACAAGCATTCAACGGAATCGAAGCAACACGCCAAGTCAATCAGCAAAAGAGCATTACAAGAGAGTCATTGCTATACCAGTGCTGGATTCATTCATTAACCAGTTGGAGGAAAGATTTCAAGGTGAGGGAAAACAAAGTCATATGCTTTTGTGCCTTGTGCCTTCAGTGCTCAACTGCAATCCGAGTGTTCAACTATCACAACATATAGATGACCTTCTGTACTGGGAACAAGATCTTCCATGTTCCTTGTCTCTCAAAAGTGAACTAAGAAGATGGCAATCATTGTGGGAGCATAAGCGAGACAAAGATGAGGCTACCATCCCCAACAATCTTCTCCTAGCTCTTAGCTCTTGTGACTCTGACTCTTTCCCAAACATTCATTGCTTACTAGTCATTGCTTGCACTCTGCCTATCACCAGTGCTGAAGCAGAACGATCATTTAGTTTACTCAGGAGGATAAAGACATATACAAGGTCGACTTTGACTGAACAACACTTTTCCGATCTTGCTGTAATAGCCATGAACTATGGAGTGAGAGTGTCAGTTGATGATATCTGCCATGCTTTTGTGCAGTGTCACCCGAGAAGGCTCTTTCAAGCTTCACTATTTATTGACTGAAAATAGTTTCCTGTTTATCTTTAGTTGCTGTTCTTTTAAGCTGATAAATATTCTTATTCATTACACAGTACAGTGTGCATGGTTAAAGGATACCATGTTCAATTTTACATTTCTTGTTATAATAATATTGGTGATGATATATGTCTTGTTATATAATTGCCAAGAGAAATGCAGGACGGTGCTTTCTTGCAAAATGATTAATGATCTGATCATGATTCAGGAAAGAAGAAAGAATTTCCAGACATTGAAACCCCCGTGGCTATGGCCGTGTAGTTCATCAACCCCCCCAATCTCAAATTCCTGGATCCACCCCTGAGTTGTGTGGTGCCAGGTGTGCAATTTCTGGTAGAGGCTACATAGAAAACAACCACTACATGTAATTAGCTTTGTAGGTTTCCTTCTTTGGTCCTATGGTAGACTAGTGCAGCTGCTATTGATACAGCCAGCTATAGCTTTCTCAAAACAGTCAAGTGCTCTATGGAACACCAGAATATATCACCTTCTCAGTGCTGCTTTGACATATTATATCAAGAAGTTGTAACACTAAGCTGTGCAGTAACTTAATAAATATTAGTGCAGATGCTTCTCAGACATTTGTGATCAACAAAGTTGCAGATCTTGGATTGCCATAGCATAAAACCATAGAGTTAGCTTCCTATAATTTTTTTTATTTATCCAAGGTGCAGCTTCAGTATGCAGGGGACTTTTTTATTAAAAAATATAGGAGCAGCTTAAGTGTGTAGGGAGATTTACCCTTCAGCTTCGAATAAAATATAAACAAAAAATAAAAAGGGAAAATTTTACTCAAATTTTATATTTGCATGAGCAAATGAGCTGCAATATTGTTGAGAGTAGTTATAACTATATGACAACATGCCCCAGATCTTGATGAAATAAGGATGAAATAAGGAAGTATACTTGTTAGTCAGTTTTTCAAGCTACAACTTGTTGTGTGCCATCTCCTAGCAGCAGTGGCAGGCATTCTAATGTTCCAACTTGTTGGGTGCCATTGCTCCTAGTGGTAATGGCAGGTCCTCTCATGCTCCAACTTGTTGTGTGCCATCTCCTAGCAGCAGTGGCAGGCACTCTTAATGTTCCAACTTGTTGGGTGCCATTGCTCTTACAGGTTTTACTATTGCTCCCTTATTATTATTATTATTTAATTATTATTTGGGGGGGGTGTTAATCTCTTCCACTTGTCCTGCTCAAAAATTTTAGGTTGTGAAATATAATAAAAAGTATTATTTATGAATAAAAAATATAATTTGTGATTAATGTGTCATGTGTGCTAGAGACCGTAGCTGGGCCAGAGTACAATTCTCATCACAGTAGAACATCACAATTGCATGCTACAGAATAATGGAGAGCTTCTCGTGGAGTCATTCTGAGCTGCTACCTGTATATCCAAGATAGGAGAATAAAGGAAGGTGTGTGATATAAACAAACCCCAGGTACACACCTTGTCTTTCGATTACACTACTCCAGGTATGCCATGCCAAACCATCATCTCTTATGCTGGGTTTATTTTATTTATGTACTGATTTAGCTGTTACTGTGCTAGTCTAGGTTACTACTATATAGCACTGCACACAATGTTAAGTCAACTTGTTATTGAACATTATCAAAAGCACTGAACTGCTTCGTAAATGAAAACATGGTGTCTACTAAACAAATGATATCATAGCAAATAATAACTATATATATAACCACAACAATGTTAAATCAGACTAAGGTCACAGTCTATCACACCTTTCCACCCTTAGTCAGTTAATCGATAGTTGGTTGGTAACGATCCGGAGGTGCTCGGTTTTGACTTGAATGACATGGAAGTGATTCCACTGTCTCCACTTGGGCTTGCTCAACTTGACTCTCTGTCTGTGTTCATGATGGTGCTTCTTGGTCTGTACTTGGAAGTTCTTTTTCGATTGCCAGAGGTTCAGTGGATTTGGTTCTCAGGCAGAAGTTCTGGACCAATTCCGGAATAATTGACTTCAGGCCCAATAGAACTAGTATGAATTTCTTTAAATAACACTGTCGATGTGACGATGCATGTCTCTCCTCTCCATTAACTTAACCTCTAACCACTTTGAGTGACTGTGATAAGGTACATGTGACCCATGAACGGCCCGCATAATCCAGATGCAGTAGACTCCATGATGTTTCTAGCCACTCTCAAGGGTGGAATGGTGCTGAAGCAGGTGATTGTTGATGCTCTTGACATACAGTACAGCTTGTAGCCATGGTTACAATGTCTGCATCAATGTTTGGCTACCACACATAAGACTTGGCTAAGGCCTTCATCTTGATGATCCTGTGTGCAATTCATGGAGCCTCCCTTTTTGTGAAACTAAAACTCGTGATCCCCATAGCAAACATCCATCCATGGTACTAAGTTCCTTTTCTCTCACTTGGTATGGTTTCAAGTCTTCACCTCTCTCTTGATGCCCATCCATGCTTAACTTAAATTAACCCTTTGCTTAAAACTGGATCATGGGCCATCCATCGCTTGATGTCAATTTATTCAACAGATGAATAAGGTCTCCTGGTAGTTTTACTGATGAAATTATTATCAGACTATGTAATCTACTCAAAGCATCAGCATTACCCAACTTCTTCCCAGCTTTATAGAGTATTGTATACCTGTAAGCGCTCAGAGTAGCATCAAATGCTATGATAAGGGGTTTTGCAATATCATAGTGAACCAATAGCAAGTTAGCCTGTAAATTAGTTACTACAAAAACCTGATCCTGCTTTCTTGTCCAAACCTACTTCGACTTTTTACCTAGTAATTGATGGAGACAGCTGTGATGATAGGTTAGGCATGACCTTCCATAATAATTAATAATTCCCAAGAAGGCTCTCAACTGAGTGATATTGGTTGGTATCTGGGCTTCTTTAATTAATAACCTGAATTTTCTCTTCAGTGGATTGCAAACCATCCTTGTTAATCACATTCCCAAGGTATTCAACTTTAGGTAACATAAATGAGCATTTACCCTTGTTTAATTAAGCTCCTGCTAATTCTAGCTTGTCCAAGACACAATCAAGATTCTCCATATGCTCTTCTGCTGTGCTCCCAGTCACTAATATCATCTAGATACACAGAAACATCCTTCCACCTTTGTAACAGGTTTTCCATGTACCTTTGAAAAATAGATGGAGCAGCTGATACTACAAAGGGTAATCTGTTGTACTGAAACAACCCCTTGTGCATGTTAACAGTGACATACAGTTTAGAGTCATTCTCTAATTCCAACTGTGGGTAAGCCTGAGACATGTCAAGTTTATCTTACCATTCAGAGCAGCAAACAACTCCTCCACTCTAGGTAAAGGATAAGTGTCTGCCTGAGAAACAGAGTTAATGGTAATCTTATAGTCACCACAGATTCTTTCAGTGCCATAGCTTTTCAATACAGAGACTATAGGTGCAGCCCCACTACTGAACTGAACAGGTGTATGTTTTCTGGTCTCTCAAGCTCTGCTTCAACTTTCTCCGGTACTGACCTAGCTATGAAAAACTTAGGCTTGATTTCAAGGACTATATGTAGCTTCATCTTGGTTCCTTTCAGCATACCTATCTCATTATTGAACAAGCTTGAATGCTTGTCTAGCAAAGCTGATTGCTACCCACCGGACTGTTGATGTTTATGTGAATTCTGCAGTCCACTTAATCTGTACTGACTGCACAACTGCATTCCTAAGACCGCTGCTACGCTTAAACCACAAGTAGGAAAGGGTTACGTAGCTGCGCGAGACTAACAAAATCAATTTCATTTAATAAATTTTCCCAAAATAATTTTGAAAAAAAACAACTAAAAATCACAAACAGCTGAGTTTTAACTCTTAGCAATGAGTCGGAGCATCGAGTCCGAGGTGGAGTCAGACAATGAAGCAGCCTTTACTTGCATTGCCAGTACTTCTTGTCAGAGTCATTCTCAGAGTGAAGCTTGCAGTGACCTCTCCACTGCTAAGAGGAGAAAGAGAGCAAGTAAATGGCAGGAAGACTTGAAGCGCTACAATATGAAGGAGAGTGAGAGGGGTGCATCATTTGTTCGTTGCAATATATGTTGCACTGATTTTTCTGTTGCCTCTGGTGGTCTACATGAAGTAAAATGACACATGGAGACAAAGAGGCACTGTGCGTTGGTAAAACAGATTGTAGATCAATCAAAAATTACTGCTGCTACCTTTAGAAAGGACAGACAAGAAGCTGAGCAGGTTACAGCTACAGAAATTTATTTTTCTACATTTATTGCTGAACATAATGTACCTTTTTTAGCTGCTGATCCCTTCAACAAACTCTGTAAAGTTATGTTTCCAGACAGCAAAATCGCTCAGCAATTTGCATCTGGTAGGACAAAAACTACAGCCATAGTGAAATTTGCACTAGCTCCAATGCTTAATGACGAAGTCATTCAATCTTGTTGTTCTTATCCTTTCACCCTTTTGTGTGATGGTGGTAATGATCAAACAGATAGGAAGTATTACAGAATGATGGTACGGTATTGGGATAAGGGGGTACAAAAGCCAGTTACTCGTATATATCATGAGTTCAATGAAATTCAAACTGAGTTTAGCAATGTCACACCATAAGGGGGTACAAAAGCCAGTTACTCGTATATATCATGAGTTCAATGAAATTCAAACTGAGTTTAGCAATGTCACACCACTTCACATCCTAAAACATTGTTCAACCCGCTGGCTTAGCTTAGAATGCTGCCTCAAGAGATTGATTGAGCAGTGGCCAGCTCTTTATTGTTATTTTGACAGGATAGCTGAATCTGAGCCTTCCAATTGGCGTGTACAGAGAGTGGCCAAGCATCTTAAAGACCCACTAGTGAAGCAATTTTGTTTGTTATGCCCTTAAGCCCTTGAGTATTTTCACAACTGCCTTTCAAACTCATGCTAGTCATATTGGTATATACTTTACAGGCTGATGTTCGTCGACTCTTGCACTCTTTCTGTAGTAATTTTATAGACCCAGATGTCCTCAATTCCACTGATGATATCACTTCTATTGATTTCACTGATTTCTATCCAGCTTAGTAATGATGAGCTAGGTATTGGCACATCTACCCGTTTATTGTGGTGTGGTGATCTTGAAGAGTTGGTGGGAACTGCTCTTGAGAAACTTTTTTTTAATGTGTGCGCACTTTCTATGAAACCATTGTTTCAAAAATGTTAGCTAAATTTCCATTTAACGATGACTCTCTGCTTCAACTTGCTTTTCTTGCCTAGAAATAGAGATAAGACATCTTTAAATGGCATTGTTGAATTGGCAAAACACTTTACATCCTTCTCTCCTGATGAATTGGACACTTTGAGTATGGAATTTCGTGATTTTCGTGCTTCACCCTTGGACCAACTTCCCACATTTGATGCAAAAAAAGCTGGAGCAATAGATAACTTCTGGTCTGTGATGGCGTAAGTTCATTCAATCTTGGATTTGGAACTATTTCGTTTTGGGGTCTTGTCCAGTTTTGCACACATTTTGCTCGTACTTCCTCATTCCAATGCAGATCCAGAACACCTTTTTAACATGGTGAGAAAGATCGAGACAGAATAACGACGGCAGTTGGATCCATCCACAGTGTGTGACCTGCTGAGTGTTAAAATAAATAATGATAAGCCATGCTATTCAAATGCACATCTAATTAATGACAGCATGCTATCATTAGCTAAATCAGCCACCATGAAAAGCCTACAGACTACCTCATAACTACAAGTTATCATCTCTACCTCACAATCATGCATCTGAGACTCTGAATCATTGATTTCAATATTCATTATAATAATATTATTGAAGAATTACACTGTTATATATAGTGGGCACGGGGGGGGGGGGGGGGGGGTTGCAGAGGCACATTAAGTAGCTCCTCTCTCCACAAGATTGATGTGGAGGGGGAGCTGAGTATGTAGAGAGAACAACAATACCTTAAATATTTTAGACCCACGGCCACTTTTACCTGGCCATGTTGTGGTCCTGCAAAAATTAGCAAGATCCTGCAAAATGCTAGATTTTGTCCTGCCAATGAGTGTTCACAGGTTGGTAAGTCTGTATGTGTTGTTACATATGTGTTTCACATTTGTTGTTAGGTATGTGTTTCACATTTGTTGTTAGGTATGTGCTTCACATTGTTGTTACGTATCTGTTTCACATTGTTGTTACGTATGTGTTTGTTTCACATTCGTTGTTAGGTATGTGCTTCACATTTGTCATTACATATGTGCTTCACATTGTTGTTACGTATGTGTTTCACATTTGTTGTTAGGTATGTGCTTCACTTTTGTTTATATGTATGTGCTTCACATTTGTTGTTACATATGTGCTTCACATTTGTCATTACGTATGTGCTTCAGTTTGTTGTTACGTATGTGTTTCACATTTGTTGTTAGGTATGTGCTTCACATTGTTGTTACGTATGTGCTCAACTTTTGTTGTACTTCACATCTGTCATTACGTATATGCTTCAAATCTGTTGTTACCCATGTGCTTCACATTGTTATTATGTATGTGTTTCACATGTGCTTCACATTTGTTGTTACGTACATGCTTCACATTTGTGGTTATGTATGTGCTTCACATTTGTTGTGCATGTGCTTCACATCTGTTGTTACGTATGTGCTTCACATTTGTTGTTGCATATGTGTTTCACATTTGTTGTTAGGTATGCACTTCATTTGTTGTTACATATGTGCTTCACATTTGTTGTTACGTATGTGCTTCATATCTGTTGTTGCATATGTGTTTCATATACTTAATTTAATTAAATCTCGGGCTGCTTGTCAATTTTTTTGGTTGCTCATAATCGATATTTGTTATTATTATTTGTTGTTGACATTGGTATATGAAGCATCTGAAAGATCACCTGAACGTTGACCTGTCTGCTCTGGTCTACATGCTGGGCTGCTATCCTGAAGAGAAGGATGAGTAGCAGATGAGGAGGTCGCTGGGCAGATACGGACTCACCGGCAAACAGCATACTACATATCAGACTTATAGTCAAATGTATCTGAAAGTAAATGTAATTGCGTATTTGACCTCTCCACGCATCGTTTCCCTGGGAAGTGATTTTTTTCCCTAGCGCACGAGGTGATGGTAATGTTCTACATGGAACTATATATTGGTGCAAAGGCCAACTCGAACGAATTCGACTTGCAAAAATTGCATTACATAATGTCGACCTCTAACCTTATTTCTCAAATACTTAATTAAAAGTGATTTTCTAACATGTTGCAGGTATTGCTGTTTGCATTATTGTGTGGATTACCAGCAAACGCTAACGTTGTTTTTAAAGGTGTATTTTGATTGGAAAGTGCTAGAGAGGTGTGGTTACAGGAAGCTGTAATCTAATGAGTGTTTTGATTAGGGAGCAGTGCTTAGGGCTGAATATGCAAAGTGATCAAGCGATGCGACGTGCCGTTTAAAAAAAAAATTATGAAGACAAATTCACGTCAGACTGCTTGAATAGAATCAAGTTCTATTTGAGCGGTGTTGCGTCCTGCGATTGCATCATTCTGGTGTGCGTTTATTTGTGTTTTTTGTCATTCTGGTGTGCTTTATTTAGATTTTTCAGTCAAAGCTGGTGATTTCAAATCTGAACGGACGACGAAAGGCTTATCGAAACAGTGAGAACTTTCCCTAGTATATGGAATGCGCAAATGACATGAGGGTTGGCTTCCATTCATTAATGGGTGTGGTTTCAATTGTGTGAAAGTTCAAATTTGCTCAAGCGGCGTCTCTGTTATTGTGAACAGCTAGAAGTGATGCGACACGAAGGCCTAGCAGTATTTTGTGAACCAGCCTTTAGCCTGCATTGGCCTTGTGAATGACCATGCTCTTTTGGTCCTGTGCTCACTACTTATCCACTTATTAGCACCTAATGAAATGCTAATTGAGTGAGAGTGAGAATGCCGGCTCACTGTGTGATGGAGACCGAGAGGAGCGCTGCTTTCTGCTCCGTCATATTGTGAACCGAACAACGAAATGAAATAGAACGCTCGATTAGAAAGGAGGGGAAAAAGTTTTATTCTGGGATTAGCAACGCAACTTCAGGCCAATCAGAATGCTAGAATCTAGATCAACTGAACCATCAGCATTTTTAGCTAGCTAGGAGGTGCAGATTGGGGAAGAGAAGCTGATTGAGTCAGTGAGAAGCTTCTCGTGTTTGTGGCAATTCTCAATATAGGAGTGAGCGAAGGTAAATGCCGCAGCAGATTGCATGGCAGGTAAGATTGCCCTGGCTTTAACTATACTACTGTAACTAGTGTTAGCTAGAGCTAGTTGCATGGCAGGTAATAATGCCCAAGCTATAATATACTACTATAACTAGTGTTATAGAGCTAGTTGCATGTCAGGTAATAATGCCCTAGCTATATCTACACTACCATAACTAGTGTTAGCTAGAGCTAGTTGCATGGCAGGTAATAATGCCATAACTATATCTAAACAACTATAACTAGTGTTAGTTAGAGCTAGTTGCATGTCAGATAATAATGCCCAAGCTATAACTATACTACTATAACTAGTGTTAGCTAGAGCTAGTTGCATGTCAGCTAACAATGCTCTGGCTATAACTACACTACTATAACTATAGTGTTAGCTAGAGCTAGTTGCATGGCAGGTAATAATGCCCTAGCTATATCTGCAATATTAAACTAGTGTTAGTTAGAGCTAGTTGCATGTCAGCTAACTCTGCTCTGGCTATAACTACACTATTATAACTAGTGTTACCTAGAGCTAGTTGCATAGTTGCTAGTTGCATGGCAAGTAATAACGCCCTAGCTATAACTACACTACTATAACTAGTGTTAGCTAGAACTTGCATGGCAGGTATTAATGCCCTAGCTATAACTGCACTACAATAACTAGTAGCTATAACTACACTACTATAACTAGTGTTAGCTAGAGCTAGTTGCATGGCAGGTAATAACACCCTAGCTATAACTATACTACTATAACTAGTGTTAGCTAGAACTAGTTGCATGGCAGGTAATAACGCCCTAGCTATAACTATACTACTATAACTAGTGTTAGCTAGAGCTAGTTGCATGGCAGGTAACAAGGCCCTAGCTATAACTACACTACTATAACTAGTGTTAGCTAGAGCTAGTTGCATGGCACGTAACAATGCCCTGGCTATAACTACACTACTATAATGTTAGCTAGAGCTATTTGCATGGCAGGTAATAATGCCCTGGCTATATCTACACTACTATAACTAGTGTTAGCTAGAGGTAGTTGCATGGCAGGTAACAATGCCCTGGCTATAACTACACTACTATAACTAGTGTTAGCTAGAGCTAGTTGCGTGGCAGGTAACAATGCCCTAGCTATATCTACACTAGTTGTTCTATATCTAGAACTTGTTGCTAGCTAGAGATCTCCAGCATTTTTCTCTTCCCCTCCTACTAGCCAAAAAGTAGCAAATTCAAAGGCCAATTTCTTCCGAGTTCACTGCAACGGAACACTGTAGCATTGTATTGTGAATAAACAACGCAGCGGAAGGCAAGTGGAAGGAATAGAGTGCAGCACAGCGGTAAGCTTTGCCACCATTATGCAGCGCAATGCAAGTGGAATGGAATACAGCACAGTGGTAGGCTTTGCCACCATTATGCAGTGCAATGCAAGTGGAATGGAGTACAGCACAGTGGTTGGCTTTGCCACTATTATGCAGCGCAATACAAGTGGAATGGAATACAGCACAGTGGTAGGCTTTGCCACCATTATGCAGTGCAATGCAAGTGCAATGGAGTACAGCACAGTGATAGGCTTTGCCACCATCATGGGACAATGCAGGTGGAATGGAGTGCAGCACAGTGGTAGGCTTTGCCACCATTATGCAGCGCAATGCAAGTGGAATGATGTGTAGCACAGCAGTAGGCTTTGCCACCATTATGCCTGGGCAAGGTAAGTGGAATGGAATGCAGCACAATGGTAAGCTTTGCCACCATTATACGGTGAACTATCCTTGAGGCTTCCTGTAAGCACATTAGTAATTACAACTGCCTAGCATTTTCCAATGAGGAGCAATACTTGCAGCCAGTTCAGGTGCTCAGATTTGAGGTGCCCTAACTCTGGCTGCATGTAATTTTGACATGGATAATTTTGACAAGAATTGCTTCTTCACCATAAATACAATGCTGCTGTAACTAATGCATGTGTGTTAGACTGCGTGGCAGCTACTGGGGATACAGATGCTTCTCCTCCTCCATGAAGTAAGCTGCTCACATCCCAAGGCCCTGCAGATAAATATTGTTAAAGATTTGAGGAATATTATTCAAACACCGTGAGTCAGTCTTTTAAATGACACTTGCTTTTTTGGATATTCAACTTTTTTCTTTTTTCTTTTTTTCTTCTTCCATATCCAAACTATGGTAGGTCCCAATGTGTTCAGCTGTGCGAAGGTCTACTGAATATATATATTTGGAGAAACAGTTGTTCAATTTAACTCTCTTACTGACAAAAGCGCCATATCTCTGAGTTTCTTCTATCGAAAAACACGTGCGTGATCAGCCTTAATTTTGATACTATAGCAGAGCTTATTTCCAGCTCTATTTATTCATGACATTTCAAGTGCGTCACTACCGAGTAACCAAGGTTTAAAAACATTGACTATTGTGGCTAACTTATCCAAGGCTCCATGTCCACAAGAAGGCTAACCCAGCTAAGTATTGATCAATCTTCTTCCTTGCTAGAACCATCCTCAAATAAGTCAAGGGTACCACTTGTCACTAGAAAAAATTTATTTATGCTCGACTTCGTTGCCTGGACAATCAACACAGGTGGGTGAGCTTAGTGATACAACAGAAGGTGATACTTGGTCTCTGACAGGGAAGGCTTGGATAACCAGATTTGTGAATATGATCAGCTCTAGTATTAACCTGTTAGTTGTCCAAAGGGAAATAGCTTTTTTTTTCTTTCTTTTTTTCGTGTAAAATGTGGGTAATAGCCTAGAGCCTGCTTCCCTAGTATATTATTTCTTCAGTTGAAGTTGTACACCGAATAAATTATGTGTTATTCTGAACAACTAGCCCTAATATTAGCTCCACATCTCCTCTCACACTCATGTATATATGTAAAAATTGATTCGGAATTATGTCATATGAATGAATCATATTCGTAGGTGCGGTAAAGAGTAAGGCCTGGTCTTTGTTTTGTCGGAACAAGGACAATGCATGTGGACAATAAATATAAAAATTCAATAACTTAGCAATGTTGTGGTGTGGACATACAAAAACCTACTGTGTGGATCAGATATTGAGAGTAGTGATATGCTTGTTATAGTGGCACAGTAAAGTCCCTTTACCTTAGCTATTTATAGCAACCTGAATATTTGCAAGCAATTAGGTTCTGCATTTAACAATAGAGGTATTGATATCTCAATGAACTTTCAGTCGACACAACAAAATTACAATGAACTCAATAATCAAATTGATGCCTTGATGTTTCAACTAGATCATCTAGCCTTCGTCGGGGGGGGGGGGGGGGGGAGGTTATTGCTGATGAAGGCTAGAGCATCTAGTCGAAAAATCAAGGGAATAAATTTCAAGTTGAAAAAAAGGCATAATGATATTCATATTTGTGGTCAGTGTGTAGTCGCAAAAGCTTATTGCAATATTTACCAACAATAATGCTAGCCCATAATATTTGTCTTTATAGTGAATTTCTGACTTTGTTTAGCTAGGGCTGGTTGGATTTAACTCTCCTAGCAATCCAGTAGTGAGGGAATTAAATATTGTGGTAATAATTTAACATGGCTTCTCTGGGGGGGGGGGAGGGGGTGGGAGATTATGTTTGCATGGCAGTTTACCATGGTGATTTTGTTTTGTTTTCTTCCCTAGGTGACATTCTAGCCAGTGGAATTTTATTTATTCAAACTCTGTTGTTTTTGCATGGGAGTGGCTTGTTGTTAGGGTTAATGTTGTTATTCTGTTGTTGTTTTGTCATTAGATATGTGCAATGAAGAATCTATCTGATGGTCAACGTTGCCGTGTAATTTTTGCCTGGCTGGCATTTAGAAAACCACACCTCCTTCTACTTGATGAGCTGACCAATCATCTGGACATGGAGACCATTGATGCTATAGCCGACACCATTAATGCATTTGAGGGTGGAATGATGCTCGTCAGCCATGACTTCCGGCTGATCAGCCAGTTGGGTGATGAGAGTGTGCGTTATGCTTGCTATTTATAGGAGGACAAGATCATTTTTGCTGATTTGTTTTCCTAATAGAAATACCATAACTTTTAACCATTTTCAATAATTTTGATCTCTCAAAAGACAGCCCCTTCTGTGTGTTTTGCAATGAACTATGTCTAAAGGCCGATTCACAACAATGTTGGCCATTCTGTTCCTCTGCATGGTTCACAGTATTTGCGTTGAGTCCACTGCATTTGAACTTTGACCAATACAATGGATAGCAGTACTCGCAGTGAGGAAGAGTTGGATTTGATTTTTCTATTGGCTAGCAGGAGGAAGCGCAGAAAGAGGAACTACTAGCTGAAATATTATTATTATTGGTAATAGCTAGCCAGTTACCTGGATAGCCACTTCCTTCCAGGCATTTTCTTTGGCCTTAAGATCGTTATAGCCTCAAGCTGAGACCTGCCAGAGGTTGGGAAAGGTCCACACCGATCCAATAGTTCTAGCGACATCATAGTAAGACTGTAAAGTTCAACACTTGATATGTTCTAGGATGCTGATTGGTCTGATGCAAATGATTGGACACAATAGTTGAACCAAATTGTACTCATGTGTTTCATATCCGTTAGATCCGCACACAGATTGGTACGGAATGCATGCAATGGATTTCACTTGCGTCATCACACTCCACTTAAACCGATGTGCATGGGTCAAAGCACATTTGTCACATCCACAGCACCAAAATAAACCATACGAAGCAAAAATAATAACCCACTAAAGTCAGTCCAAATCATACTGTATATAGCTATAGTTGAGGTGGTGTTTGTTTTTGCCTCCTTTTCTTGCTGTAGCTCCCTAAAGACGCACAGGAAACATTTTTCTGCAGAGAAAGAAGAGGAGAGCGCTGAAGGAAAGGTAGAACCAATGAAGGTTGCGACTGCATGAACTTCAGAAGTCCAGATGCTGGATGTATAAACATAGCAATAGTTCTCTATGTAGTTGGTCTAGCTAGCTAGTTTGGCTGCAGGCAACAGATAGTGTACAGCTAGCTCCAAAGTTTCCAACTGAAGCATCATGAAGACGTGTGTCGATGAAATTCTTTTCAACGCACACTCGCGTAGTTATTTGAACACTTTAATTTCATCAAACCACCTATCGAAGTGCACCAGAATGCGCATTATTTCAATTCGAATTGCGTGTTGACGTGACCAATTAATGTGCATTGGTTTGTGCAGTGTAGACAGGCCTTTATAAAACCCAACAACAAAACATACCAACCACTTTACAACCAAACTGCGAGTCATCAACACTTGCCTTATATGGAAACTGAGTCAGACAGATGCTGTGAATAACATGCACAAGTGTATACAGATATCGCAACAAATGCAGGTATGCAATAGAGGGTCCACTCAGTAATAAATATAGCTCCATGGCACTTGTGTTAGTACACATGCCATTGTCTTATAATATTCACATAAAGGCTAGAAGGTTGACTTCCTGAGAGAGTGATTAGCATGGCAAGACAGGGAGTGTTCTTTATCAAGCTTTGCCTGGAGCTACATGTACAATACAGTGATCACATTATGTAGCTCCATCAGTAGACAATAACCAACAGTAACTAACATGCATACGCATATGTATAGATAGCTATTGACCCGTTACCTAGCGTAGACCCCTTACCTAATGTAAGCCCTTTACCAGGCATTGTCAGTCATTGTTAATCACCACATGATGTTTTGTGCAAGTTTGATGCAAATAGGCAGATGCCTTATTCTTTATGCTGTCATTGACTCACAACCTCGCTAAGGACCAGGGGACCCTGAGGCACCGAACCAATCGCCCGAATCCAAGGAGAAAGCAAGACTATCCAACAAACTCCAATTGAAGAGCACCACCACGAGATCATGCCAGTGATCAGGTGCCCTGTGGATGGCTGCGAGTACAGCACCCCCGACCAAGAGGCAGTGATCGGGGCAGTCCTCCTCAACGCCCATGCCACAACCCACCAGGCACAGAGATCTATCCAAGCTGCCAGGGTTGAGAAGGTGAAAAGACCTGACATTTCGTCAGCGGGCACCACCGAGGACTGGATGTACTTCCAGTCCCAGTGGGGAGACTACGTGAGAGCTACCAAGCTGATAGCCTGTCCAGACAGAGTCATCCAATTGCTAGAGTGCTGCGATGAACAGCTGAGAAGAGACCTGACGAGGAACGCAGGCGGCACCCTAGCAGGAGGAACCGAGGAGGAGACCCTAGCGGCCATCAAGAGATTGGCGGTGCATGAGGAGAACGTCATGGTTGCACAAGTGGTGCTGCACCACATGAAGCAAGACCGAGACGAATCGATCCGTGCGTTCGCTGCCAGACTCCATGGACAGGCCGGGGTCTGCAAGTACACCAAGGTATGTCCCGGGTGCAACATTGATGTATCATATACGGAGGCCATACTAACAGACGTATTGTGCCGGGGGATTGCCGACCCCGAGATTCAGATGGATCTCTTAGGCGACCCCAATCAGGCCATGACCCTAGAGCAAGCACTCAAGTACATTGAGGCCAAGGAAGCTGGGAAACGATCCGCGTCCCAGCTATCCCTCCCCCAATCCACAGGTGCTATGGGTAGTTCGTACCGCCGCCAGAGGAGACCCCAAACCCCAAATCCCCCATCCCCCAACCCAACCCAACAACGAACTATGTTCATACTGTGGGACCAAGGGGCACGGGAAGAGCGCACCTACTAAGGTCAGACGCAACAACTGCCCTGCCTTTGGTACCAGGTGTGACTCATGTGACCGTGACCACCACTTTGGGAGGATGTGCAGGAGTAGGGGCAACAACAGGGCGGTAAGGGGTCAGCAAGAGAGTGCACTCTTTGACACCCTAAGCACAATGACCTCACGTCAACATTCCAACTCGATTGACCACCATACTTATAGTCAATCAACGCTATCATGGAAGAGAATGCAATCTAAGTCCCAGCCGTTCTTAACCATTTCACTCCAGACCCAAGCTGAGGACTACAAACACCTAGGGCACACGCTCAGGGCTCCCCAGAGGAGAATCACAGTCCAGGCCATGGCCGACACCGGCTGCCAAAGCTGCCTAGCTGGCACCACCACTATGAAGCGCCTCGGACTCAAGACCACTGACCTGCTACCTGTCTCCCTTAAGATGCACGCTGCCAACAACAGTGACATCAAGATATTGGGGGCCATACTGGTCAAGATCGCAGAACCACAAGGCCGACGATCCTCACGACAGATGGTCTACATCACTGGTCACGTCTCCAACCTGTTTCTCAGCAGGGAAACGTGCACCAACCTCGGGATCATCCCTACTGGATTAAATCATCCCACGGCAGTTGCACCAGACACGCCACAACCCGACATACCGAGGCCATGCCCCTGTCCACGACGCTCACAGCCGCCACCAACCCTCTCCGAGCTCCCATACACAGTCACAGAGGAGAACCGAGACAAACTCGAGAAATTCCTCCTTGATCGGTACAAGGCCAGCACCTTCAATACGTGCGACCACCAGCCTCTGCCCCTCATGGATGGACCACCCCTCCACCTGATGATTGACCCCAACGCTGTCCCCACTGCTCACCACTCTCCTATACCTGTCCCCCTCCATTGGCAAGACGAGGTGAAGCTAGGCCTAGACCGTGATGTGAGACTAGGGGTCCTGGAACAGGTCCCAGTTGGAGACCCAGTGACATGGTGCCATCGCATGGTCACATGTGCTAAGAAAAATGGGTCACTACGTCGTATGATCGACTTTCAGCCTCTCAATGCACATGCGACCCGCGAGACCCAACACACCCAATCACCTTTCCATCAGGCTCGTTCCATCCCTCCCAACACCCGCAAGACCATCTTCGATGCATGGAATGGATACCATTCCGTCGCCCTCCACCCTGCAGACAAACATCTCACAACTTTCATAATGCCATGGGGCCATTACCGCTACAAGACAGCACCCCAAGGCTACATCGCTTCTGGGGATGGCTATACCCGGCGTTATGATGAGATTGTGGCACTGATCGAGAGAAAGACGAAGTGCATTGACGACACGCTCCTGTGGTCATCTACCATCGAGGAGAGCTTTCCACCAAGCCCAGGAGTGGCTCGACATCTGCGGACGACACGGGATCACCCTGAACCCAGAGAAGTTCCGGTTCGCTCGACAAACAGTGGAGTTCGCGGGATTCGAAATAACCAACACCTGTGTCAGGCCATGCCAGAAGTACACACGGGCAATATCCAACATTCCCACCCCACGAAGCCTCACCGACATCAGATCCTGGTTCGGGCTCATTAACCAAGTCGCCTATGCTTTCAGCATGTCAGATATCATGCTCCCCTTCAGAGGCCTCCTGAAACCCAGCACCACCTTCAAATGGACTGACGCCCTCCAACAAGCCTTCGACCATTCAAAACTTGCCATCATTGCCGAGATTGAACACGGCGTCACCATCTTCGATAAGGAGAAGCCCACATGCCTCACGACAGACTGGTCGAAACACGGGATAGGGTGTTTCAAAAACACTGCCAGTGCCCATCCTCAGACCTGTTCTGTTGCAGGGATGGATGGAAGATCACGCTAGTAGGGAGCAGATTTACTCATGAGGCCGAATCAAGATACGCACCCATCTAAGGGGAAGCACTGGCTGTGGCTGATGCCCTGGACAAAGCCTGCCACTTTGTCTTGGGTTGCAAAAACCTACATAGCTGTGGACCACCGCCCCCTCCTGAAGATCTTTGGAGACCGCTCGCTGGACATCAGCAACACGAGGCTGAGGAATCTGAAAGAGAAGACCCTCCGTTACAGGTTTAAGATGTCACACATCCCTGGCGTCAAGAATAGGGCTTCAGATACACTCTCTCGCCACCCTTCTGGCTCCACCACACCAGCCAAGATGCATCTCCAAGATGATGTCAGCTCTGTCTCCGTCCAGCGTCACCCCAAAATCCACATCCCCAGCCAACTGATAGCCGGGTTATCCACAGTCTCGCACGACGAAGACCCTATGGAAACCCTCCTCCATGAGTCCCTGATCTCCACACTCTCGGCCACATCCATCACCACCTGGGAAGAGGTCCAGACTGCCACCTCCTCAGACGAGACCATGTCCAAACTCCTCGACACAATCGAGGAAGGATGGCCCGACACTCGACTTCTGACACCCCCTACCATCAGGGAATACTTCAACGTACGCCAGCATCTCTATGCTACTGACGGCATCACTATCTACAAAGATCGCATCGTCATCCCCCCATCCCTCAGGAAAGCATGTCTCACCGCTCTCCACGCGGCTCACCAGGGCATCTCTGCCATGACCGCACGAGCTGAGACCTCGAACTTCTGGCCTGGCATCACTGCCGACATCCACCAGCTACAATCTTCATGCACTACCTGCAACCGGATGGCACCCTCACAGGCAGCTCTGCCACCTACACCTCCCACGCCGTTGGAATACCCTTTCCAATGTATCGGCGCCGACTATTTTCATTACAAAGGCCATGCCTACTTAGTCATCGTGGACAGATACACAAACTGGCCCATCCTCGCCAGGGCAAGAGGAGGATCCAAAGGCCTCGTCGCCATACTACGACACACCTTCGCCACCTATGGCATTCCGGATGAGCTTGCCTCGGACGGGGGCCCTGAATTCACAGCTCACGAGACCACACAACTGCTCCGTGACTGGCGGGTCCACCATCGCCTCACCTCAGTGGCTTTTCCCCATGGCAACTGCCGGGCCGAAATAGCAGTTAAGACTGTCAAGAGAATCATAGCTGGCAACGTTGGCTCTGATGGTGACATCGATGTGGACGCAGTACAACGTGCCATACTCCTATACCGCAACTCACCTGATCCTGCCACCAAGCAGTCACCTGCCACATGCCTCTTCGGCCTCCCAACTCAGGATCTCATCCCCCTCGTCCCAGGAAAATACCACCCTCACCCTGGCAGGATAACCTCTTACAGAGAGAGACAGCCCTACGCCAGAGACACAGCCTGGCCCAAGAGCGTTGGAAGGAGCACACAAGACAGCTTTCCCCGCTTAAAGTTGGAGACCGGGTGCGCCTACAAAACCAGACAGGGAACTTTCCCAACAAATGGGACTGCACCGGCTGCGTTGTTGAAGTTAAACAATTTCACCAATATGGAATCAGAGTCGACGGATCAAGCCGCCTGACCCTCCGCAACAGGCGCTACCTCAGGCGATTCACCCCGGCCAAAACCCAACCGTCACAACGTTCTATCCTGGAGGACATCGCGGCCTCTAAACCACCCCACCACCCACCACCCAATATCGCCATCCACTTGCCCCCCGTTCCACAGAGAACCACCACCACACCGGCTCCTGTGATTTCCCCCCCGATCCCAGAGATACTTCCGTTTCCCGACGCCCCCTCCCCTGCTACTCCGGCCCGGCCCCCTCTCTCTCCTCTACCATCCACCCCCCCTACAGCTCCTTCGCCAGCTATGCCCCAGGCCTCTGATAACCAAGGCCTCCTCCAACCAAGGACCCTTATCACCGCCCAATCCAAGCCACCGTTGAGAAGATCTGACAGACAGCGAAAGCCACCCAATCGGCTTGGGTATCAGCTTTTCTGAAGAGAGAACACTACCAGCCTTTACCCCTACTGGCCAAAGACTAGGGGGAAGTAGACAATAACCAACAGTAACTAACACGCACACGCATATGTATAGGTAGCTATTGACCCGTTACCTAGCGTAGACCCCTTACCTAATGTAAGACCTTTACCAGGCATTGTCAGTCAATGACAGCATTGTTAATCACCACATGATGTTTTGTGCGAGTTTGATGCAAATAGGTGGATGCGTTATTCTTTAATCAGTTTTCTTGGCGGTGTGCTAGGATGCGAGAAAACCACATGAATAATGTCTAGCTGGTTAATAAAGGGAAGCTCATCAAGTCTTCCTCAGTGAATGGAGCTAAGATAAGTATATTTTGTTTGTTGTTGATTGACAAGCTGATACACAAGTTGAAGATAGCCCAGACGAATCTGAAAATGAATTGAAGAATCTCAACATGCATGCCATGATTCATCACATATGTTGTCAATATATTGAGCCCTCAAAATTTTTAGTGATCTTTCGGCCACAGAAATAAGAGTGATTAAACAATCGTGTACTGTTTATTACTATTATGAGTATACAGCAAAAATATATAGCAGATATTTATATATTCTTTGTGTTTCTCAGGTGCAGAAATCTGGAGCCAATAAAATATCCTCAACTCTAAATACCCTTCCGGTCCCTGCCAACCAGTTAACATCAAATACCCTAAAAACAAAATGGATCACCAATGAGCTTTCCAAACTACTTTGTTATTCACAATTTCCGTGTCTGCATTACCTTCTAATTTCAGATTCTGTAATTTTCCACAATTGTGGCAAAGCCAATTTGAAGGGAATGCTTCATCTTGATACAAGATTTGAAAGGTCATTATATTGACTAATGAGTTCAGATATTGGAAACATTTTATGTGCAAAACTAGGATTTCTGTAAACATGAGAGCTAGCTATGTTACAGTTACTATGTCAACTCAACCAGGTCACATGATGAGCAGCTGAAGTAGCAGCTCAAGAGTCAAAAGGAGGAAAATAGGAAATGCCTCCTGAAATTCGACAAAGTATATTCTATGGCAAGCAAGAAGAGGAGTCAAATTTCAAGCAGCTCCTGCTTCTTCAAGCTGAAGACAATGAAGTGCTTCGACAGTGGATTGAAAATTCTTATGACAAGCATATGAGCCTGTGTGCTTACTACAAATCATGACTGTAAAAGTGCTGTGTGGTGTAGCAAGTGACATAGCTGAACCTGGATGCTACAGTATCATGGCTGGAGTATTGATGCAAGCAACATTGAACAACTTGTAATTTGCATACATTGGGTGGCAAAATGACAGTACATGAGGAGTATATTGCCAGTCACTCAGACAAATGCTGGTACAATTGTCACTTGCATGTTATGAATCTCAGAATTGAAGATGCCCATGGGCAGTGCTTTGATGGATGTTCGTGAGACTGGAATGGGGTTGGTGGACAAATCAAGAAACTGAATTTAAAATGTCTGCTGATACACTACTACTGCCACTCACTTAACCATGCTGCTGGGGATAGAATAAAAATATTCCCCTGCTGAAAAGCATTCTTGATATTGTTTATGAAGCCACTAAATTAATTTTAAAAAGTCCCAAAAGAGAGACAGAATTTCAAAAGAAATTTGGACAAATGGAACGTAATCTCCATGGTATTGAATGTCCAACACAAAAAATCATCTGCTGAAAAAGGTAGATTTTCCGATCTGCATCACTGAGAGCTGTTCTAAAAAAATTGGAACTTTATTGAAGCTATGGGATTGTTTGCAGACAATGTCATTGAATCTGACATGATGGCAAGATTGCATGCTTAAATGCAAACTTTCAGATTCTTCTATGGACTTCAGCTTGCCATTGTAGTACTTTCACATTCAGATAACCTCATCACTAAGAGGGCAATGTGCAGTAGATGCTCAAGAGAAGGCCAAGGTCACTCAAGCTGCTGTCAAATTAGAGTTACAAGGACCTTCATTTTCATGTCACTGTAAGATGCCATCTAGGCATTTTGAAGGTAATGCTAAACCTGAGCACTATTCCAATGTAGAGGAGTTTAACTGTCAGATCTACTTTGAAACTGTGGACTCTGTAGCTAGCTGCATTGTAGAGCATTTCAATCAAAAGGATTATACTATTTATGCAACATGAGAGCTGGTTCTTGTGAAAGGATCACTGGAGAAATTTGTCTCACAAAATGCTGACCAACCGTGTAAGTTCTACACCAAGTTTAACCTTAATACCTTAGTAATTCAGTTACCTATAGTGGCAGATTCCTATCACAGTTTCAGTCAAGGTGAAGGAGAGATAAATTGCATAATGTTATTGATTGCCTCAAAAAGAACAAATAGATATCTGGTTCCTCATACCAGAGGTCATGTCCTATGTCAAGATTATTCTGGTTATGCCAGCAACAAATTCCAGGATTAAATGTTCCTTCAGTGCACTGAGAAGGGTGAAGTCTTACCTCTGTACAACCATGTTGAATATCCATCTCAATCTTTTTATGATATGCACAGTGCATAAGGAGCTGGTGAAGGAACTGAGTCACAAGCAAGTCACCAATGACTTTGTAGGTAGAGTAGAGAGGTGTTCATCATCTTCAGCCACTTCCACATATATAGCAGTAATAGATGTGTATGAATGATCGCTCCTCTAGCTCTCTTATTAGGTGTTTATGATAGTCATATATGGCCATGTCACATAAAAAACTGCTATATTTTCTGTTTAAAAGTCAGTAGAATTGCTACCCTATTTTTCAAAAATTACTAGGAGGGAACTGCAGCATTACTGCTGCTATTGAAGCCCCTCAACTTTCAAATGGAAAGTTCCCCCCTGGCCTTATCTGAGGTTTGGGACTTAGAGAGAGTGTTGCGGCATTGAAGCTCAGAAATAGTCTGCAAAGAAACTTGCACCATGCAATGCTACTACACCCAAATTAAAAACTTTATAGAGAGTTTTAAAAATATTTTCATGCTACAAGTAGTAGGAGTAGAAATGATTTTTGGACTAATTGATTTGGCCAGACATTATATAGTATATGTAGTGAAATTATGATATTTTGAAATGAAATTGTGAATATTTTACTTGAAAAGCATTAAGAAGTGCATCTCATTTTTACCTTTAACTACCAACATAATTACTGAAGATTTTTTTGTCCTCTCAATCCAGCTGGCTAGATCTGTAGAATAATTTGTTGTAATTATAGGAAATTAAGGTCAAGTAGAATATTCTGTTTACTGTGATGCTGAGATTAACCAATCAACAGCTCGTCGTGTCAGTATTTCTTTATTGTATCATGTTTATCAGATGACAGATATCAAATACAATTAGAGGGTGCGGGTCTTCATTCCTGAATGTGCATTAATTCCTTATGTTGTATTGATCAATGGACAAGGAAGGACCACAAATCATACACCTTAATTGTTTTATGTTGTAGGAGCTATCAGTTTCTAATTGTGAAATAATACTTTTAAGAGGAAATGGAAATGGGGAAGGGCAATGAGGAAGGGTGAACAAATGGGCCATGTCCATGGCTTGTGCTATGCCATGCCACCAAATCCAAATTAGGACAGAAAGAGGATTACCACTGTGATATTGTGCTTGGCCCTTGGCCCTTCCTGTCAGTGTATTTTTGTCCTCAGTAGGCACTCACATATATGATCCAGGGTGGGTGTGAGGGCAGGAAGAGGTTATTGCCTGCAGCTGGCTTATACCTGATTTGCATATAGTAGCCAATAAGTGGTTGCTTTTGCAGCATGTACGTTATATTATGCAAGGAATAATATGCACTCAATGAACTTCTAATATCTGGAATGGATTGTCATCTTCTCTACTGAATTTTTAAATGTAGCTGACCAAAACTGTGATTGTTCCCTACACATGCAAAATGTGAACAAACTGGATATAGTAGCCTCACAGAATAGTAATTATATGCCTGTATAGATTTTTTGTTTGGTAATTGGCTCTCTTGATTGTCTAATAGAGTTAGAATGAGTCACATGGATAATGGTAATACAGGGGTAAGGAAAGAGGGGTTCTGTCCTTGTCCTGACTAGTTGGGTTTACTCTAGATGTGTAAGGAAACCTGAGATAATCTACTAAGCAGACAATATATACAGGCACATTTATTACTATTGTGTGGAGGCTATTATATCCAGTCATGTTTAGCATGTGTAAGGAACAAGAGTTTTGGTCACCTACATTTAAAACCTTAGTAGAGTAGTGGAGTAGATATTACACCTGTCCTGGGTCATATCTGTGAGTGCCCATTGAGGACAAAAATACACTGACGGGAAGAAAGGGCAAAGAACAATATTGCCAACTTTTGGGCCTAATTTGGCTATTATGGGCTTTGGTGGTATGGTGGAGCCATTTCTTACAGGTTGAATTACTCTATCAGTAATTCCACCCAGCTACCATAGAATATTCTACCTCTGCCATAATTGTTTGTAATTATAACAAATTTTATAGAGGTCTAACCAACTGGATTGAGAAGAGAAAAAAACTATTCAGAAATTAGGATAAATAATTATTATCACCACTAGTTACCTCTGGTCAAATTCTCCCTCCTCCATATGTGTGGCACCAATTGAAGACACACAAACAAGGATAGAGAGAGAGAAAGGGCTGAGAGAATTATTTGTGTGGATGTCTCCACTATTTAATATACCACTGGTGCAATACCTATCCACCCAGCTACCATATGCATAAATTATTGGTCATTTAGACACAGCCCATTTGTTCACCCCATATTGCCCCTCCCCATTTCTATTTCCTCTTAAAAGTCTTATTTCACAATTAGAAACTGATAGCTCCAACCACATAAAACAACTAAGCTGTATGGTTTGTTGTTCCATCAGTGTTTCCTAGTCCAATCAATACAACACAAGGAATTTATGAATGTTCAAGAATGAAGATCCACCTCCACTAATTGTACTTTGTGTCGTAGGATAAATATTATGCAACAAAGAAATACTAACACTCACTAGCTGTTGCTTGGTAAAATCTCAGCATGACAATAAGAAGAATATTCTACCTCTGCCATAATTGTTTGTAATTATAACAAATTTTATAGAGGTCTAACCAACTGGATTGAGAAGAGAAAAAAACTATTCAGAAATTATGTTGGCAGTTAAGGGCAAAAATAGCATGTGCTTCTTTTGTAGTTTACGTACAAATTCACAATCTCATTTCAAAATAACATAACTTCACTTCTTATAATTATATGTAATGTATTTGGATTAGCATGAGTCATTTCATGTGTGGTCATTCCATGTCTAATTAGTTCTGATCACATCACCTGATTGTATCATGTGAGAGGACAATGGTTCATATATATGCATTCACCTGATGAGTAAGTCTGTTGTATGAATTTAAAAACTTCATTGTGAGTGGAGAACACTAAACTGGCGACGAGGACGGGATCATATCTATCACCTTTGGACAGATAACAACCTTTCCAAGTAGAAGCCAATGATTGGAATCAATACACTAAGCGGTTGGAGCAATCTTTTATTGCCAATTATAATTATAACAACATAATTATAAAAAAAGCTAACAATTTTTCTCACTTCAAGTAAGTTTGACAATAAGGCCAGGGTCAATACCCAGTATTTCCGACCACAACCAGTGCCTTATGCCCTGAAAGAAGAGATTGAACAAGAATTGGAACGTCTTGAACAGTACAGCATCATTGAACCTGTCAAGTACAGTGATTGGGCTTCTCCTGTGGTTCCTGTTCCCAAGGCTGATGGTAGCATTCAGTTGTGTGGTGATCATAAAGTGACCATCAACTACGAAATGTTAATCGATCAATTTCCAGTACCCACCCCAGAAGACCTGTTTTCCATGTTGACTGGTGGAAAGACGTTTTTGAAGTTGGATTTGTCCAGAGCTTACCAACAAGTGATCTTTGAGCCAGTATCCCGTAAGTATATACCTTACCAACACACATAAGGGATTATCTAGTATATATACAAGGCTACCTTTTAGTGTGGCCTCTGCTACCGCTATTTTTCAGAAGATAATGGGAAAATTGTTACAGGGTATATCAGGGGTGGTGCTATAACTTGGTGACTTTTTGGGCCATACAGAGCAGGAGCACATGAGAAACCTCAAGGAAGTGTTAAAGAGGCTGGAGCAGAATGGGTTGAGGTTTAAAGCATAGCAAATGTGCGTTTCTTAAAGAAAAAGTTGATTATCTTGGTCATTGCATTGACCAGGAGGGATTGTATATGATGCCTATGAAAGTGACAGCAATAGTGGACACTCCTACACCACAAAATGTACATCAGATGAGAGCTTTCATTGGCATGATAAATTATTATGGCAAGTTTATTCCAAAGCTGTCAACAATTGCCCACCCTTTAAATAGGTTGCTATGTAAATCAGTCCGTTGGAATTGGAATCAAGAATGCCAGCAGGCTTTTGAAATTCTAAAAGGCAAGATGGCGTCAACCATGGTATTGGTCCATTACGACCAGAGACTGCTTGATTGTGATGACTCTGCATATGGGCTGGGGGCAGTATACATACCCTGATGGGTCAGAAAGATCAATTGCATATGCTTCCAGGTCCCTCAATATGGTAGAATGGAACTATGCACAAATTAAAAAGGAAGGTGTGGCTTTGAATTTTGGAGCTAAGAAGTTTCATAAGTATGTGTACAGTAGGCATTTTACTTTGGTTACCGATCACAAGGCAATATTAGGGTCAACGAAGAATTTGCCTTAACTTGCAGCTGCACATCTCCAGAGATGGGCCATTTTTCTATTAGGCTATCAGTATGACCTTAAATTCCATTCAACAGGTGAGCATTCTAATGCTGATGAGTTTTCACGGCTTCCACTGAGTCAAACCACAGCCCTGGGTGAGAGGTTGTCATGGGGACTGCAATCTTTAATGTGCATCAGATAGAGTCTCTACCAGTCACAGCTAAGCAGTTGTGAGACCAGATAGGACGAGACCCTCACCTGAGTAAGGTGTTACGACACACAGAGTGGGTGGCCTAATAATTATGATTCCCACTAACTTAAAACCTTACTTCCAAAGAAAAAATGAAGAGGCAGGTTGCCTACCAACCATTAAGTACTAAGGGAGTTACATGCTAGTCGCCCAGAGATTTGAGAATGACAGGATCAGCCCGTGTTCACGTATGGTGGCCAACGATGAACACTGACATCGAAACAACCGTGAGAAATTGTCTGTCCTGTCAAGGTATTCAGAATTGACCTCCACTGGTGGTATTGCATTCGTGGCCATTGCCAACTGGACCATGCGAGAGGATTCTCACCTTGATTATGCAGGGCCTTTCCTAGGTCCATGTTCCTCATTTTCGTGGATGCATACTTTAAGTGGTTGGAAGTCCTACCCATGAATATATATCACGACTGAGAAAACATTGGGTGAATTAAGAACCTTTTGTTGCACAGTATGGTCTACCAAAGAAGTTGGTATCGGATAACAGACCCCAGTTCAACAGCCAGTAACTTCCAGGAATTCGTGGTGGAAAATAGTATTGAACATCTTGAGAAGTGTCCCCTTACCATCCGGCAACCAATGAGGAGGCTGAATGATTTGTTCAGACATTCAAGAATGCTCTGAAGGCAGGACAAAACACTTTTTCAGAAGTTATCTCAATTCCTGATGAGATATCGAATCACACCACACACAACCACGGGAGTTACACCAACTGAGTTATTCCTGAGACGAAAGGAGATGCCTAGATGTGTTGAATCCATCTATCGAAGATCATGTATGGAATAAACAAGCACAGCAAAAGAAGTACCACAATACCCATGCTAGATGTCGTAGTCTTGAGATTGGGCAAGAGATACTAGCACTCAATCACCGTGCGGGAACCTAAATGGGTTCTGGAGAAGATCATGGATAAAACAGGGACAGTATCAAACAAGGTGCAAGTGAACAGACAGATCTGGAGTTGCCACATCGATCAATTGTTAGGTTACCAGGGGGTTGCAAAGGAAAAGAGTGTTCCACACAGAGAGAATTTTGAGTCAGTCAGAGCAGTTTCAGAAGACATTCTACAAGCAGGACCGAAGACATTGTAAATCCCCATGTTGAAGTAACAAGTTCTGCAGAGGTGACTCCGGAAATGGAAACAGTGGACGACTCAAACACAAGTCCGAAAGTGTGGAGCCTAAGTGTTACCTGCAAAGAATCCATTGTCCTCCTTTTAGTTATGAAGCTACTTTCAAATAAGGAGGAAGGAGTGTAATGAATTTGGATTAACACGAGTCATTTCCTGTGTGGTCATTCCATGCCTAATTAATTCTGGTCACATCACCTGATTGTACCATGTGAGCGGACAATGATTCCTATATAGCTATATATATATATATATATGCGTGTGTGCATTCAACTGATGAGTGAGTCGGTTGTATGAAAGGTAATTTTAAAAACTTGATTGTAAGTGGAGAACACTAAAATATATAATGCACATCTTCAGCATGCCAAAATCAATTAGCTTAAAAATCATTTCTACTCCTAATTGTAGCATGAAAATGTAATTTTAAAACTCCCTATTTAAAACTCCTTATAAAATGTATATTTGGGTTATGAAGATTGAAGCTGTAGCAGTGTGTGCTTAAAATTTCTAAGGTACAGGCTATTTCGGAGTTTCAGCGTCCCACCACCCACCCTCAGTCCAAAGCTTGCCAAATGAAGCAGTCCGGCAAAGTACTACTCAATAACTTAACCTTATTTCCACATGCAGAGCACAAAGTAACTCCATGGGGTTAGATGGAGAGGAGAGGTGGTATCCACACCAATATTACTACCCCCAACTCGTCGGTCACTTGCATGGTTCTAAATTAAATGGTTGCACTGCTAATTTCCATTTAAGTGAGAGCATTGATATATTGGCGAACAAAAAACATGCCAGAATCTTTTCTTTAGCACAAAGGAGCAAGCCCGTACCCAGGATTTGAAAGGGGGGGGAGGTTTCCTATCTCAGATTGCGGACTTTTCCCTACTAAATGCATTCATGTAGTTCCTCCCGGATTTTCAAATTGAAGTAAGATTGCATAAGTCTAAGGGGGTGGCACAAGGAAGCTTCACATAAAAATAGCATGTACAATAGCATAAATTATCCAGCTAATATGTCTGCAAAAGGCATTCTATGCTGATACTGTACAACAAAATTTTTAATAATGTCATCCAAGTTCAGCTCCATCGCATACTTGATGTGCATGAGTGCTAGACCTGTCATTCTCTCTTGTCCCATGGTAGAGCGGAGGTAGATTTTGAGGTGACAAAGGACACTGATGCTGTACTCACACTCACAACTTATCACAGGCAATGTACAAATTAAGCGCAGAAGTATATGAATGTGACTCATTAGCATGTTCAAGAGACTTTAAAGGTGGTCTGCCTTTTTCAGCTAGCTTCCATTTGCAATTCCCCAAATGCAACTCTTGTTGTAGAGTTGAAGGACTAGGGAGGTCGTCATGATAGTATTCTATGAGCTCCTCCACCAGTGATGAATCTTCCCCCTGGTCTGTCATGATGACAGATGGAACAATACTTAAAGCCATAATTGCTTTACGTTGTACATCAGAGAATCTGCTGTTCGGATGAGAAATCAAGTCATCAAAAAAGGAATGCTCTTCTATAGTACTCATCAGGAGTGTTTGAATGCATTCGCCCTATTCGTCTGGTGGATACATCTCCATGGGAGAGAAGGTGGCAATGCAGACTTTACTACCAAGTCACACTAATGACTTTTTATGGTAAGTGTCAATATTACTATGCACTTCACTCAAGGCTTTTGAATGTAACAATTTCATTGTCAGCACTACAGATATCCTCGGATTGCCCTTGCAGAGAAATGCTTAGGCCTTTAATGAAACCTAACCCTGCCCATGTTACTTCTAAAGACATCAAAAACTGAAACTGAGTAATTGAGATCAATAGTGCTGATGCAATATGGATGAAGTGCTTAAGTTGAGGTGCTATAAATTCAGAATTTACAGTAGCTCCTGTATGAAGGGGGGAAGGGGGGGGGGCATTTCCGGGCAACAGGAAACACCCCTGGGTATAGGCCTGGTTAGCCTGCAGTGGCCCCATGAAAATTAATTTTCTTCTGTGGCAACCATTGACCAATAACCATGCTAGCCACATAAACACTTATTAGCACCAAATGAAAACACTTGTATAAAGCATGATTAACTCTGTACACTTGTAATTTCAACTGCCTAACACTTTGGAATAAAGAGTCACACGTCAGCCAGTTCAGGCACTCAGATGTTTAGGTATTCTGCATGTAATTTTGGCATCTTTGTAACTAAGCAACATTTTAGTATCACAAGAGAGCAGAACACATCAGAGAGGTCTATTTTTATATATGAAAGTCATGCAGTAAAGTGCACAGAATTTATGGAGCTCCAGAGTAATTTTTTTATTTCATGGTTTATTAATGACATTAAAATGTGGCATGTCTGATAATTACTTACTATGAGATTTGGTTGAAGTATATTCATAATTATATAAAGAGAGAAATATAAGTACTCTGATGGAGAGTTTGGTGGATACTCATGGCCATAGTTGCCTGCTGTATAATATAAGTAGTTGCAGCACCTCAGCCATGTCCAGCACCTGTCACATGCCTAATGATACATACATGTAAGTCTGATGGTGAACACATGCTGCTACATCTGTACATAGCTATGATGGGAGAGGTAGGCACACACTATCATCAGGCAGGTGGCCATTCTGGTCTAATAATTATAGAGTTTCCAATTTTACAAATGTGATGACATTTCACTTTCTAAGTTGTTTTAATTATAGAAGTAAAAGTGTGTGGCCCTCACTAATGAATACACATCACTATAACCTCAGAAGAAACGTCTTTATTATTTCTGCCCTCATCATGACATACTCTCATTTCCATATAAATAATGGTGGGCAGTGTGGGGGTCGAGACTGGAGTAATGACCCCTTTTGGTCCTGCTGCCACCACTCTTAGACGTCTCCTACTGTCGTAACTAACCCTGGAAGCCAGAGAAGTTTAGGCATTTAATTTCAGTAATGATTAGGATTTGGGATTGCGAGTCTAAGCAACTAGATAGTCCTGGCAGCTGGGCTTAAATACCCGTACAGCCAGGAAGTAATTAAGGTGAATTCCAAGTGAGTGGTCAACATACACAGACAAAACACAAATGTATTGCATACAGGTAGGTTCAGGTAAGTCAATATAAATAGTTAATTAAGCGGTAGGCAGATAGCTTCTAATGTGTTAACTATTAACGCTCTATCATTATCTCCTTATTAGGTCTTCTCCATCAGGGTGCTGGTGAACCTTGCTAGGTGTGCGTCCTGCGTGGGATGGCTCTGCTGGTGCTGTATGTGGAGGGTGGACCTCTACAGGCAGTAGCAGCTGCTTGTAGGATCAAGGAACAGTGTTAAAAGAACAACATGACTTGTGTTCTGAGGACCACACAAGCTGCATCTCACAGATGGTCACCAGCAACAACCATGTTAAGCTTAGACTCTTGCAGCAACTGTACTATCACAGAAATAATCCCCACCAACAAATGGTGGGACTACGAGTTGATAAAGGGACATTTTGACATATTATGCTGTTTACACTCCTAGTTTGCTCCGACCAATATCATGATGTGCTCTCTCCAAGCATTAGACTTATACCACCCATTTCATGTCACTGTTTCCATATCCAAAAGCATCATGAAGTGTATGTCCAACTCACTTCTCAAAATAGCTTCCAGGCGGCATTTAAATAAAAAGCACCATATTTAGGATAGAGCATAACTGATGAACTTGATGATCAGGTCAATTTTCTTGACAAGAGTTTGATATTGAATACAATATTAGGCATTGGAGATGTATAGCTATACTCTTCTATGATTATTTCTAAGGTTGATGTCATTCATATTTTGAGTATGTTAGATTTGTGACTTGGTTGTCTCGGAGTGAATTCCTGATGGTCAGACACATTCTTAGAAGAAATATGGCTGCATGCTTTTATGACGAGACATTACATACCCAATCTTTATAGAAGACTTGTGGATATGACCTCTTGACCATAGACTTTAGAGAATGTTGGCTCTGCAGTTGAGAAGCCTTGTTAAGAATGGGTTTCCAGTTTCTACGTGATGGAGTGTAAACTGAAAAGAGGTCATCATGTTAGGCACTCCACCAAGTAACAGAATTAGGCTGTTTATGTACTGAAGATATCTCTTGTGGAAGGATTGTGCACTGCTCATCAGCAAGTTATGAGGGGGAAGGGAAAGGGGAAGTGCTGGCTCTATTCAGCCAAGTGCAGGAGGGACATGCCTGCTTCTAAACACAGGGGAGATTGAGTTGTCACTGTTTCTTAAAGCACGATCCCCTGTTTCTCCCACCCAATCTTAATAAATTGACATGAAAAATCATGTCCCAATCCTGATGGAACTAAATTATTGTGCAGCTAATGTCAAAGTCAAAGTACAGGCATGAGGTGTTGTGAAGGTAACAATACCCACGCTACATCCATTGCAAAACTTTAATAGGACATGATGAAGAATTTAACCGATATGACCTTTCAATAATTATAAGAAATATTGAACCCATATTCACTCAAACAGAAGTTGCACCCTGAATAGAACCGGTAATGATTATAGTAATTACAATGTACTAGTAACCAGCATGCAGTCAGTATCTCTTTGCTATATTGTAAAAAGTGGTCAAATTGATAAAGAAATCCTTCCAAATCTGTAAAGGTTGATGGGGTTGAGAGATAAAGAGATTCACTGCCTCAAGGATGATAGAGCAGCAGCTTTAGCTATTCTTGCCATTGCTGAAGCTCCTCACCAGCTGTTGGAAGAGTGTGACAGTGATGGAGAAGAGCCATTCACCTCCCAGGAGGAGGAGGATGAAGAAGAGATTGAACCAATAACATGACAAGGAACTCTATAATTGATCGCAGCTTGCTCTAAGTCTATGGTGTATACATACAAGTGGTGGCAACAAACTGAATCATGTGTTCGGAACTTCAAGAACACCACTTTGCTTGCATGCTCATGCAGGTCCAATTAAATGAGAGCTGTGGAGTTATATTATATTTTGTGTGTGCCATAATAATATTGTTCAGCTGCATTTGCTGAGGTGTCTCTAAGACACTCATGTGTGGAAAAGCCAGTGATAACATAGACCCTAGTAAACCTGATTAAGTGATAAGGAAGGTAAACTTGATAAACCTTTGACCACATACAGATCTTAGCTCCGAAACATGGCCATCGCCAAAATGGAGGTGGTATCCTTGCATTTAACCTGTCCAGTCCAACACAATGTTTGCCTCAATTGCAAGAATGCTGTTGTTTGATCATGCCAATATTACTTAGCCATCTTGGCAGGACCATATCCATGTCAAACACCTGTCCTGCACAGTATGATTATTTTAATCACATTTGAGAGTGATGGTGAGCACATGTTGCTATATATAGTACATAGCTTATATATAGAGAATGATAATCACATAATTATCATCATGCAAGTTTTAAGACATTGGCTTTATAATATGTTTAATTTTAAAATAGCATTTTACACGACAAATATTGGTGCAGATGTTTATTTGCATAGTTAAATAATTAGGTTTGTGAGGCAATCTCTACTGAACATAAATCTCTACCACTTCAATGGCAATGTCTTCATCAGCTATCTTTTGATCCCGACACACCCTCATCTCTATATCATCAGTAGTAGGCTGTGTCAGTTGCTTGTAAAACCATGGAGGAGTGTTAAAGGAGCAGCATGTGTTAGTAGCACCACAACCAGCTCCATCCCACAGAGGGTCATTGGGATGGAATATTCTAGCTAAGCCACTTGAAGCAGCTGTATCACAGAAATAATCTTCACTCACAAATGGTGGAATAAGTGGGTCAGGAGTTGATATAGCAGTGTTGATGCAGGGACATATAAATGCAGGATAAACATAACCTTCATTAACAGCAGCAGCAAATGTCCAGATGTGCTGTCTTGGGGACTTTCCATGAGTGAGACTTACACCATCCACATAATAGGTTTCTATATTTGGATTATAAGTCTGTCGACCACTGTTAGAGGATATAGTAGCATCTCCAAAAGCATCTGGAGATCCCACCTGGTAGGCTCTGATTCTTCCACACACCTTAGAATATACAACACCACCCACAGGGAATGTGTCTGAAGAACAAAGTGGTAGTTCAGAGTTCTCTGTTCCACATGTACGACGTGGAGTTGTCCTCAGGGTGAGACTACTAGGACACTGGTTAGTGTTATCTCTCATGTCCAGTTCAGCCACTCTCATCCATCCTCCAGTGATATTACCACATGACCTGATCATGTCGCAGTAGACATTACTAGAGGAGCCATTGGAGGATCTGATCTGATACATGCCAGAGAGAGAAGTGCGAGAAAGTTGCGCACAAGAAGTGAATGTACGTCCAGTTTCATTTAAAACATCCACAAGAAGAGCCTCTTGAGTTATGTTATTATCTCCAGTAGCTTTGGCAATAATCTGATTAACAAAGCTGCGCTGGATGGATATGCTGTTAGTAATGTTTTCCAACTGGTTGCTCACCTCATTATCAAAACTTTGTAGCTGCTCAGCTAGCCTGCTGACATTAGCACCGAGTCTATTCACTTGAACACTTACAGTCAGCTCAGGTGAGATTGACTGGAGTAGAGCTACCTCAGCACTGAGCTTGGAAATCTGCACAAATGCAGCAATTAAAGCTCCACCTGCTGCAGTGAGGAGAGAAACAGCCACCAGCAGAGCTACTAAGCACATGCACTTGACTCCACATTTGCTGCCCTTTGTAAGATCTTCCTTTTTGTTTTTAACATCATTTTCTATGTAGCAGGATGGAATGGAGGTAGTAGTTGTGTTGTTGACTACCTCATATATAGGAGTAGCAGAATAGTAAACGTTGTCCTGCACATCATAAGTGAGGCCACACTCTTTAGCTACATCAGCACTCATCTTCAAACTATTATAGAACAGCTACCGAGAAAAGTGTATGCACACAACAGCACTTGAATTATATGTCCTCCTGGAATGCTCTTCTGGAGCATTGATCATTACCTTATAAGGGAACAAGATTGGAACAGGAAGTATTGTTGAAGTGGGGCAGCCACTCCCCATGTAAGAGCACATGAAGACACTTTAAGATGTTCTCGGGGTTTTTTTGATGTCTTAAGACTCACCCTCTACTACAGAGGTGGATGCTCACTTACTTAATAGTTGCTAGAGGACTTACCACCATTGCTTTATCACCTTGCTATACCTAGACATAAGCAGCATGTATCAAGGTTATACTTTTCAATATCCAGCTGTGAAGACCAGTCCAAATGAGATATCCATCTATTATATGACCAATCTCCATGTTTTTAACTGGAATCTCGACACAAAGACAAAATCTCCAGTAATTTGGAACTGAAAAATCTTTATAAAGTTAACCATGCCTTATAAGACATTAATCACGAATTATATTTTTGTCCATAAATTACAGCTTATAAATATTTTTGATATGATTGTGTCCATCCAGAAGACAATAGATGGACCTCTTAAGGCTGCACATGGGCAGACACTTGTTAACAGTTGCTATTGATGACAGAGGAGGATGTAGGATTTTGAGTAGGATAGGGGGGAGGGATTAACATCCCCCCAAAAATTAATAGCAATAATGGTGCATTAGCAAACCATGCAAAAAAATTACTAACGAGCACATTTGAGTTTCCCATATTTCACCAAGATCTGGAGCGTGTTGTCATGTATACCTACAATCAATGTCATCGAGGAAACATCAGCACATGCAAATGTCATAATATTATAAAATTTCCGTAAACATTTTCTCTTTTAATTTTGTTATGTTTTGCTTTGTAATTTAGTTTTATTTTAACTCTTTGAAGCTGAAGGATTAACCATGGTAAATTCCCCTACACACTGAAGCTGCTCTTATTTAAAAAAAATTAAAATAAAGTCCCCTGCATACTGAAGCCGTACCTATAAATAAAAGTCAAGAAATGAAACTTTTTATAACCAGCTAACTCTATGGTTTTTTGCAATGGTTATCCACTTGGTGATCACAAATGTCTGAGAAGCACCGCACTTAATTAACCCTTAGAACCCTATGCTCCCTAACATGGGCATGCCCCCCCCCCCCCCCCTATGGTCCTGGAGGGGAAAAAAGAACAAAAATATCCAAGTTGATTATATTTATTGATAATGCCCCCAAAAAAAAGGAGGGGGGGGGGGGGAGAGAAATCCCCGGCCGAAATATCGGCCATTCGGCCTCTACATATCGGCCGAAAAACCGGCAGCTAGGGCTCTATGAAAGCTATTTATTAAGTTACTACACAGCTTATTAAAGCTACCAAGTTTTTTTATATACAATGTTCAAAACAGTACTGAGAGGCTATATAGCCACAATGGATATATTGCAGTGCTCAATAGAGTGTCTTCTTAACCAAAAAAAGCTCTATTTTGCTACATTTGGGCATAATTGCTGTGAGAAAGCTATAGCTACAAGCCCTGGCTGTATAATATATAATAGCAGCTACTAGTCTAGGAAAGGACCAAAGAAAGAAATACATCGATGGAAAACTACAAAGCTAGTTACATGTATATACTAGTTTTCTAAGTAGCCTATACTAACATTTCATTGCATTTGGCACCACACAGCTCCTGTGCAGCCTTCCACCTGTTTCCACTCCTGACTAGACTAACTTCTATATTACTTCACCATCTCTACTCCTCTATCAGATAGAAGAAACTAACAGTTCTAGAATGAGCTATGAATGGAAACAAACAGAAGTCCATAAAACACCTCTGGTATATAACACCTCTGGTATATAAACATTTAGACAGATGCACTTACTTTTCCCAATTGTTCCAAAAAAAATTCTTTTACAATTTGTATGGACAGCAATGCAAATTAGCAGTGGTGATACTGATAGGTGCAACACTTTCACATGTGATTTCTCAAGACAGATTCAATCTTTGACTCCTATTTTTACAATTTTTCATCTCACCATAATTATAGATGTTTAATAGAATAGATATGAAATAGAAGGAAGAGGTTTTAGAGTTTGATCATTAGATGAATAAAAACACATGTTCAGCTACACTCCTAGCAAATAAGTTAATCATTGTAATGACAATAACTCTTGTTGTTCAAAATTAACTTGTAAAGAATTCAATCGTAGTTTTCCCCCCAATTAGTTAGCATTTCAGGACATCAGGCAACTTATGGCAATCATACCAATTTGAATCGACTAAAAATGGCTTCCTGTGGTAATTCCCAGATGTGAAACAGAATCCATGTGTACTTCCAGAATAAAAATGAGGAAATGCTCAAGTTCATGTTTAATGGAGGGCATATGAGTGGCAAAGCTAAGCAAACAAAGCAGTGTGAGGGAATATTGTATATGTTTGAGATCCATTTCTGCAATCTTTTCAAGACAGGCTGCTATAGGTAAATATCAGGTAAGTTGTTAGGAAGAAAACAAAACAATTATGCATGTAGAGCTGAGGAAAACAATAATCTTCATACTGCCAAGCTTCAGACCGAGTTTTGCATGTAAGACCTCTACCAAACCACTTAAATTCTGATGTTTTGTTCCATGGATGCTGCTGTAATAACCACATGTTCAGTTACCATGTCCTTGAACACATGCTACCTTAGATAAAGTTTGGCTACTTTCATTATGAGCCCCCCATCCCTTCCCTCTCCTTCCTAGTCTTATCAGGGAAATCGACCACCCTGACTAAGAACACACCTTTGCACTCACCCCTGAACAACATGAGAGAGAGAGCCTCCTGTGTACAGCACAAGGGCTGCGGAAGCAAGATCAGCAGATGTTGCAAGATCAGCAGATGTTGTTGTGTCAACAACACAACCGACTAATGAACAGACAACCATACATCCGATGAGCGAACGCAACACCTGACGACAGAGCAGTCCTCGAACAAGACCATATAGGGTAATTTTAGTACATAGAATATTTACTGTTATTGTATTTTGTGAGTAGTATAAAAGGCATGATGTGTGCTAGCTAAGATTAGATAACTGTGAACCTGAACTCCATTGAACTACACCTACTTATGATAGGAATACCAGAAGCTGGTATTCTGTCAGATTGATTATTGGTGTGTTTGTTATCTCATGAATATCTGAATTGTTATTCATTAAGGGGGGACTATGCGTCAAAACCACAAAATAGTTGTACCTATTTCTAATTGTCATCACTTTTTTTCTCTTTCGTCTACACAAGTATTTATCGTACCAAAGTCTTTATTATTCTGTGTTTGTTTTTATAAAGTGCTGTATACAAATTTTCTCAGAAGATACATGCAGAAACATCGAGGTGACTCCAAGATATTTGTGGCAGACCTAGCTGCTTAAAGATTTGAAGTCATTTACTCATAATTGGTACGTGGCTTGCTAAGGAGTGTCTCAGTGATATCCATGGCCCAAAGTTACTATATGTTGTCATGTAGATTAGTTACACACTAGAGAGTCTGAAAAACTGATAAAAACTAGGGGACACCTTGTCTAACCACCATCTCTTGGCAATCCTTGCAGTAAACAAAAATCTGATTCATGGATATCACAGAGTACTAAAAGAGCTCTCAAATGACATACATAGCCCAAAAAATTAGCAAACGGTTTTAGTTATTCTCGCAACAAGAAATATTTCCATAATATAGATGACTGCTTAACAACCAGGTTTTACTTGTTATGGCATGAAATAAATGGAATGCTTTGTCACCCATCATTTATGCTGCCTAATATTTGACAACCACACGACTTGTATATAGACAGGATTTCCCACGCACAACCATCTCCAGGCTCTGCAACAGTTCACCCATCATGATGTGCTGTTGTCTGTTGTTGTTGTTGTTGTTGCTGCTGCTGTTGTCCACTCAAGCTTATTCGAGCATATCATAGCATTGAATCATGTCCATTAAAACTTGTATTATGAAGCCGACTAACTCTGGATACCTGCCAACAGCTATGTAGCATAAAGCATGGTGTTATTCAGACATCTAAATTAAGCACGTACTTGGCTATTGATAAGTGTCAACCGTGACTATTTATGCTGTCTAATATTTGACAACCAGAAGACTTGTAGACATGATTTCCCAAACACAACCATCTCCAGGCTCTACTCTGCAACAGTTCAACCATTCCCCTAGCTAGCCCAGTACATCTGTCTTGGCGACCTGTATCTGTAGGAATTTACGGCAGCACATGGTAGATACTACAGCTGCTCGGTGTTAAGCAGCCATCTTGCAGACTGATGCTGTATGTGCCACGCTTCAGCGACCAGCTTTTACGGCATTGGATGAAAATTTTGCTAAGCACATAATAGAACTGCAGGCACAGAAGCCACCATACATTCTAGTTTTGAACTTCTGACTTCACAAAGAATGGGAGTTAACAATCAGCTATATTCCCCTAGGAGAGGGTCAACCACCATAAGTCCAGTTAAGTATTTATCATGCGTCTATTCCATCCTCCAGGATTCTGGATTAACTAATGAAACTGCAGCAGTGAGGTGATGGCAAAGGTATCGAGTTGTTTAAAAAAAATAAAGGGAGAAAATAAGCCAATGCCTGTAAAATTGCTCTTTTGGAATAACTGGCAGAACTGACCAAACACGTTACAAACGATAAATAGTCACCCACAAGCCTGGATTATCCTACTACTTAGGTGCCCACCAGACCTTTGATTGATGCCAACAAAAGCAATGGGAATGGGGGCAGACTACACCTAATTCTAGTGACGTCTAGGTGTGCTAGAATTATTATCGCAGGCATTGGAATATCCTAGTAATAGTGCATATGCTTACCTTGAAGTAAGATTACTGCGATACACGCTCTACACAATAGCACAACCATGCCTAGTACCAGTAGACTAATAAACGCGAAAGAGTAACGAACGGTTCCCTTTCAAATACACGTGGGTAATGGTGGCCAATTCCAAGGTTGGGGAGAACAGTTTAAGAAAGCGGGCTGGGGGGTGGCTCGCGGGGACCGCCAGCTGAAATAGAAGAAGAAAGGTAACTGGCTTGAGGAAAGAGTGTGTACAAAATGCAGGTAGATGAAACTACAGCTGACCTAGCCAGATCGAAGAAGAAAGGTCCTCCGCTTGAGACAGTGTGTACAAAAGGTAATGTAGTTGAAACTAAGGCAGGGTGATGGAACATCAATGATAAAATATGGCTCTAGAAGATTCTCCATCCTTACCAGAGCTTCCTGTTCTTGAACATACTCTTTCAAAGTAGTAGGCACACCCCAGTGAATTACGCACCTGATACCATGGCAATACATGCCCATTCCAAATCTTGTAATTGCTATGACAAGTTGCAGTTTGCCCACAGACTCGCAAATAGAATGAAGAACTTTTTAATTCGTCATAGCTCAGTCTGTAGCCAGAGGCATTGAGGTAGCCAGGTGGTTCAGAAATCTCCTCTCAAAAAAACATCCATTAAAGTCCTGGAGTCTGGAAACTTTGTTCATTTTGATAAATTTGGTGTTCAACGATGTAATCAGACGTTAAACTTTACATGGATATATGTAGTAGGAAATGCTGTCTCGGTAAGGAGTTAGTGCCACTATGTCAACTTCTAGTCGCAGTTGCTGTCAGTACCATAATACCAGTCCATAGTGTACAAATCTGTGAGAAGGCCTTGCAGAACTCGTTTCCCTATGTTTTCAATAAACTTTTGAGATTTGAGCTTCGAGTAGACAATCTGTCTAGCAAAATCACTATCACCTCCATCGATTCTTCTATACACTTTGGTGGTGACCTCTGGATAGTCTCTGACCGTTTTGAGGTTCTCAGATTTCAGATTTTGAAAGTGCTTCAGAAGATTTGCATTGTCCTGCAAAAGAAAGAAGAAATAGAGCAATGGTGGTATATTGAGGCAATGCTAACCGGCATTCTCTATATTGGGAGAGCACTACACAAACACGAGAGAGAGAGAAGACAAGAACACATCCATAAAACTTGTATCCCGCACTTTGTGATCATGTATACATGAATTAGACTAAGTTGTCTCTATTGAGAGCAACCGCTTTTAATAGATCACGTCTGTTGGATTGAGAGGAACAAATGACTTAGGCTGTTCAATTCCATCAAGACTTCCCATCTCTCTTTAGCAGAGAGATAGAGAACTAGTAGAGATAAAAGGTAGAAATTTCATTTGATACTTTAAAGGAATTTCTTTAAATCTGCTTCTTTTTTTAAGAGGATCCTTAAAGTATTTGATGCCAGCTGAAAGTAATCGTACAAGGATGCTTTATACAGCCTAACCCTCCTGAAAAAATGAACATGATAAGAAAGCAAAGCCCAGATGGATTGAAGCCAGGCTACAACAGCAACAGATATCAATAGTTCCCCCAACTGTTGGACTGCCTTTATCCTCAAGTAGATAGTCCCCAATGATTACTCTGGGACCGGGAATAACTCGCCTACTCTACACTACTCTGAAAGAAATAGTGTGCACTCCTTCATTAGACCATGCATGCCTTGACCATCATTCTGACAAATAAAATAAAATAATTATTTAAACACGCACTTGGGCTTCCAGGAAATAGACTTATAAAATTATTATGCCTTGGGGTAGTAATACTAATGTAGGAACAACACATAGAAAGTCATTATTATTGGCTAGTACATGTATTACAGATCCAGATTGTACACAGCTAGGTACAGATGCCATGCACTAATACAGAAAGGCTCATCACTGAAACCCAGCCTTGTGTTTTGAACGACATACTACCTGAAAATAGAGTGTGTTGAAGTCATCCTTGAGAGCCGAAATGTTGTGGGATGTCCAATAAGGAGCAAATAATGAAGTGGCATTGAAACTTTTATGAGCTGGTGTGGCACTCCCAACTTAAAATCTCAACACTTCAAAACACTCTCTTAATACCAATTCATGATATTGTCTCTGGCATGAGAACATTTAAACTCGATACCTTTTGTATAAACCCTGTGGTGCTAAAAACATAAATCATTGTCCAAACATTGTCCAAAAAAGCTTGTCAGAATTAAGTTAAATATCATGCAGCTGCCAGGCATTCTTCAATCTGTCACCTGTCAATCAAGTGTCATATGCCAACTGGGAAATAGGGTCAATGGTGCCATGGTGTTTGTATGCATTGTAGATGCTGACAGGGTAAGGTTTACAGTAATTCTGAGGCCTTGCTAAAATTCGAAAATCTGTTCACTTTAGTCTGTACACATCTGTTTTCAACGTAGTTGACAGCAGTTTTTGATTGAGACTAGTTTTGCCAGTGTGGGACCAAAGATTGCTCAAAAATTCCCATGAAAGGACTTGGAGCACATGGTCGATTTATAGGATATTAAAAAGATCGAGACAACGGGATCCACTAGCCAGGGAGTGGCCAGCCTAGGACTGCCTGTTCGCAGCAGAACATTGACTATGTCGAGGAAATGAGAGCATTCCAGAAGGACCAACTGGAAATGCACAAATCACAGCGTTAAAAATCGCTGGGAGTTTATTGTTGACCTATTCAGCCTCGAGGCTTTCAAGAGGATTAAAGTGTCTCATCATGTGATGAAACTGTTAAAATTGTTGAAGAGGAAAACTCATTGCAAGCGATTAAATGATAAGAAGAATGTTAATGCAACATGTTCGCTGTCGAAGAAGGTTTAAATGGTGTGGAATAGACAGAATGATGTGTACTGTATAGTACGAGGAAGAAGGAAATTTCAGTTTCCAGATTTTATCACAAAACTTTAAGATCATGGTATCACCAGGTGCTACTGAGAGAGAAAATACAAGGATACATTGGAAAACCAAGGTTAATTCTGCAAGTGACATGAAACTCGTGGATAATGGCCTCCTTTCCGACTGTCATCGCCCGTACCCAGACAACAACTATATAGGATGGGGCCACACCCCATACCAGTAAAGTCACGTAAGAACACTTTGCGGAAGTTGAGACCAAGTTCATTAAGAAGGATGACTGGCATCCATAATCATCGGAATTCAACCCAATGGATTACCACATTTGTGAGTCCCTATATAGCTGAGAATAAGTATTGTGATCAGAGTGTGAATGCAAGTTAATTAATGAAACATATTTCCCAGTTTTGAGAAGATACCTACGCAGAGATCAGAAAGTCCATTGCTCATGGCAGAGATCAGGACGTCCATTGCTCGTGGCAGAGATCAGGAAGTCCATTGCTCGTGGCAGAGATCAGGAAGTCCATTGCTCGTGGCAGAGATCAGGAAGTCCATTGCTCGTGGCAGAGATCAGGAAGTCCATTTCTCGTGGCAGGGATAAGAAGTCCATTGCTCGTGGCCGAGATCAGGAAGTCCATTGCTCGTGGCAGAGAACAGGAAGTCCTCGCTCGTGGCAGAGATCAGGAAGTCCATTGCTCGGGGCAGTGAAGAGGAAGCTCGTGGCAGAGATCAGGAAGTCCATTTCTCGTGGCAGAGATCAGGAAGTCCATTGGCTCGTGGCAGAGATCAGGAAGTCCATTGGCTCATGGCAGAGATCATTGGCTCGTTTCAGAGATCAGGAAGTCCATTGCTCGTGGCAGAGATCAGGAAGTCCATTGGCTCGTGCCAGAGATCAGGAAGTCCATCGCTCATGACAGAGATCAGGAAGTCGATTGGCTGGTGGCAGAGATCAGGAAGTCCATTGCTCGTGGCAGAGATCAGGAAGTCCATTGGCTCGTGGCAGAGATCAGGAAGTCCATCGCTCGTGACAGAGATCAGGAAGTCTATTGGCTGGTGGCAGAGATTAGGAAGTCCATTGCTCATGGCAGAGATCAGGAAGTCCATTGCTCGTGGCAGAGATCAGGAAGTCCATTGGCTCGTGGCAGAGATCAGGAAGTCAATCGCTCATGACAGAGATCAGGAAGTCGATTGGCTGGTGGCAGAGATCAGGAAGTCCACTGCTCGTGGCAGAGATCAGGAAGTCCATTGGCTCATGGCAGAGATCAGGAAGTCCATCGCTCGTGACAGAGATCAGGAAGTCTATTGGCTGGTGGCAGAGATCAGCCAGTCCATTGCTCGTGGCAGAGATCAGGAAGTCCATTGGCTCGTGGCAGAGATCAGGAAGTCCATCGCTCGTGACAGAGATCAAGAAGTTGATTGGCTGGTGGCAGAGACCAGGAAGTCCACTACTCTTGGCAGAGACCAGAAAGTCCATTGGCTTGTGGCAGAGATCAGGTAGTCCATCGCTCGTGACAGATCAGGAAGTCTATTGGCTGGTGGCAGAGATCAGGAAGTCCATTGCTCATGGCAGAGATCAGGAAGCCCATTGGTTCATGGGAAAATGAGATGGGAGGGGTGCATTGAAAACATGTGACATTAACAGAAATCTCAATTGAATTATTTTGCTGAATTTGAGTTTGGAGACATGAATTCCAATCTTTCTGTGAATCTGATCGATCCGACCTGCCCAATCTGTAAATTTTCCAGAATGGGCACCCACCTGTAGATTATTGGCAGGCTATCTATTAAGTTGCATTATCTTTGAATTTCAAATTTATACATACGTTAGTCTGAAGGTTTTCAACAAAGATAACGTACTTAGCAACTTTGGTCCGACGTAAAGGTAGTTCATGCTCAATGACTAAAGCAACTGTCCATCGAAGAAAAAAATCTCTTTTTCCCAACAGAAAACGGTTTAGTAGGACAGACATCTTGATTTGATCTGGGTATAATCTCATTTCAAGGATATAGTTAAAACATGGAAGGAGTCACATCACTTGTGTGCGTAGTACAATCATTAATTTCCCCTGGTACAATATGCCCTTACCAGATATATATATATATGGTTTCGCCTAATGCCATGTTTGGAGACTTTCTACACCAGTTAATCTCTCCTGCTGGAAGATACACCACGACTACTAGTGCAAACTTTCGACCAAGAACTGCCCACATCCTAAATAGTTGTCGTGTCTGGACATTGATGCTATACTTGGAGACATGACTGTGTTCTATCAGAGACAGCAAGGAGAATTGAACTTATCCTCCCACTACATAAAAAGATGGGTGTAGGCAGCAATAGGCGAGCCGCCATCCCACCTGACACAAACATCAGAGAAATCTGTAGCTATTGGATATAATGCCCAATCAATCTGTATCAGATCTGGCCCGAGCAAGAATGAGGAGACATAACAAAGAAGAGTATCATCACATTCCAATGGGAATTGCCATCACGGCAAATATATTCTGGTTGTAAATTCTGTTTGTAAGCTACAGGTCTGGAACAGTTCTAGACTATGTCTATTTACAGGTTGGCTGAATTCCACCCACACCCCCTCTCTCTCTCCTCCCTCTCCCACATCGCCAAGCCCATTCATGGTGTGTCATATTGATGTTTATATGCATCCTATTGGAACTCAGTGAAGGTTATCTTCGCTGTCTATTATGCAATGCAGAATACCAAATGCAGTGCAAGAAATTGCAGTCTGACATCAAGACATTTTTTGAACATCTCATCTGGACAAAAATCAATTTTGCTCTGCCCAAATGTCCGAGCAATACTAATAAACTAGAATATGCACATGCGCACAGCCTCTTTAAATTAAACATTTACGTATGCCTGTATGAAAGATTATAATGTTAACCTGTGTCTATTTGTGTAGGTATAATTTTGCGAAGTCTTAGAATGGCAGCACAAAATTGATTGTACTCGGACAAATTGATTTGGGTTGTTGTAATTTCCCCACACTGAAATGTCATGACAAAGTACACATAAGCAACAGTGTTAAACAACAAGACATCGCCTAGTTACACAGATGTGCAGAGTTCCTTTTTTATGTGCACATCAAAGATTGGTAACTGTATTTCTGCTCGCACATCCACCAGCATCATTACCAAATCTTCCCTAGTTATCTACAATTAACCTTCATAAATATTTTTCTGTTCTTCCACAGAAGCCATTTCACACACTCAGAAAGTAGATGAAGCTCTGATATTTCTGGTGAAAACTCAGCATAACTTTACTCGACGTTCCAGATTGTACACACAGAATATTATTTTAGTGCACATATTCTAAAGGGTTCCATGTCCCAGTTTCTTATTTTGGGGTTCGTCATTGCTGCATGATTTGCAGGTGAGATGCCACATGGAGTAGCACATAATCCATGGTTGGGAACTGGCCGATCTGCAGATGAAAGTTCTTTTTGATATTTTCAGATTGGGAAGTCAATCGACAGATACATATAGGTCAGATTCACAGAAAGGTTAGTCCAATCAAAAGAGCAGTGAAATTCCCACTTTCCCCCTCTGCTAAGGCCTCACTGCACACTGCACCTAGGAAGTCTTCATGGAATTTAGCAGCCATCACACTACCTGAAAAGTCATTTAGCTCTCCTAGATCCAACAGGCTAGGCCAGTAAAAAGAAGTTGCTCAAATTATAGGCAATTATGGCTCTGCCTTCTTCCCATACATACAGTTTGTGCTCAGCAATAACCTCTCCACTGACATATTTCTGAACTGTTGATAATGTATAAATTTACGAAGTATGGGGAAGGAGTTCTATGGACATCTTTTTTTCCCCCTCACACCCCAATGATATTCCCACATGGAGCACTTGGGGAGAGCATGGCCTATAAACAACCAGAGTTGTTGCAGGGACTCTGACACCAACTTCCTGAATCCTGGTTGCACCATCTCAGCGACTGGCAGGGCATGCATCAGCACTGTATAGCATTGGCAGTAGAACCGGTCTGGCCAGTCCGGACCAATTTCAGCTAAAATGCATTATACGTGCACTGATAGTTGACTGTTTGGCAACAACTAGCTCCGCATCAATTGGGTAATTTTGTTGGCGGAGGTACAGCAACCCTAATGTGTCTTTCAGCACTATTCTCCAACCATATTTGCCTTTCCAAGTCTTAAGGGAGAAAGAGGATCAAATACCTGTCTTTCCAAGCTGTTTGGTTTCAAGGTCGCAAATTAGCACTATAATCAGAGCAATGATATATTTCCCCCATATTTGGCAGAAGACCCTCCAGAAATGTATATTTGAAAGAGGCAGTGAGGATCCAGTCAGACTAACTGTCTATTGATAGCTTTAATTTGCTATCAAGCTGTAGTAACTAGCTATTGCTAGCTAGCAGCTATATTCCTGGCTTATATATATATTACACTTGATAGTGTAAACAGGAGGTTTATAACTGGAAAGATTGTACAAAGACTTTCAGGAAACATAATTCATGTACATCTTACAGTGAGGCAGTTGATTTCATTGAGGCCATACTTAGGCCATACTTACTCCACTGGGTATTTGGGGAAATTACTTTCATCTGAGTATGCTCATCAGATGGCTACTAATAACTCTTGTTTAATGAATATCATGTCAAACTTAAGGTTTCTAGGTTGGCAAAGAAGATGGAAGATGGAAAACTTTCATCAGCTTTTGAACTTTCAGGAAACATAATTCATGTACATCTTACAGTGAGGCAGTTGATTTCATTGAGGCCATACCTACTCCACTGGGTATTTGGGGAAATTACTTTCATCTGAGTATGCTCATCAGATGGCTACTAATAACTCTTGTTTAATGAATATCATGTCAAACTTAAGGTTTCTAGGTTGGCAAAGAAGATGGAAGATGGAAAACTTTCATCAGCTTTTGAAGCTTTGGGTTGAAGACAACCCAATGGTAACATTAGAGTGTAGCTATATAGCTGTACATGTACATGTGTAGCTTATAATAATTCCATGTATTTTGTATTGTCATTATCATACATGTTTCTGATTAGTATAATATTCATCATACTTGTCAACCATCATTGATTAAAGCCAAGTTGCTTGAAACCAGGCAGTAATCTTGTGCATAATAGTTCATCCCATTACTCAGTCAGGGCTTGTATATTTCCCAGTGTTCTTCTTCACCATTCAATAATCCATATATGTAATTAATGAATAAACAAAGTCTAAGTAGGTATTAGTTTCTGTGATTGTGCATTATGTGTCACGAATCCCACTCGACGGACTTGTGCAACGTTTTATTAGAACGCTTGATAAAAGATGGAGTTCACACTGTAAGTAAATCATATATAGTAAATTAATTACATAATCATTATTTAGATTTTATGGTCATTTGAAGGGTGGATGACAAGTTAAGTGTGCTTGAGAAATTAACTGGCCTTTGTATTTACGTGTACTCTACCTTCTATGACATCAATGCTTGCTTCTGTTATTGATGTCTGTCCTTTTCAAAGATATGAAGTCAATGCAGGCTACGATGGAGTATTTATCTCACTACTTCTTGCATGGAGTGGTGTGGCTAAATGAATACAAGCTGAAGAACGCAGAGCATTATACACACACTTCCACGAACTTCCCTAGAATATGACTGCAAATGATACTCTGCAGAAGATCAAGGTAATGAAGTCAGCATGAAAATCACACATGAGATTTCAGAACTGTGGAACCTTTAGTGCTATACGCCGAGTGAGGTCATACTGGAATTCAACCATGTCGCAAGAGAGCATTTGAAGATCTTACATGTGCACATGCTAATTATTTTAAATACTATTGAAAACAGCACCACAACTTTGGCCACATACACAATATGTCCCCATGAAACAATTATTATCAATTACATTGACCCTCTCAATAATCAACATGAAATTTACCTCTCCGTGTTTGGACTAGATGCTCTAGCCTTCATCAGGGACATCAGAGATGTTAAGACTCACATGCGCTTGATATGATTGAGTTAACTTAATAATTGGCTTGACCAATCCAAAAGAGCTTCCACCGACCTTGGTTCGTAAGTACGTAGTAAGCACACTTCACATGCACTCAGTATATAGATTTTTGTCGTAATCATATTATGTGAAGCTAACAAGATAACTAGTGATGACGATCCACTTGCAGATTTGGATGGAGCTGAAGTCTACAATTTGATAATATGAGCAACCAGGAAGCTAAAGTAGAGGCACTGGTGGACACAAAAACAACCAGTAAATCCTCTCGCCAGGAACTAGCTTGCAAACTTCATTGCAATGATCGTGTGAGATGAAGTCTACAATTTGGAAGTTTTTGAGAACATGAGCAATCAGAAACAGCTAAAGTAGAGGCACTGGTGGACACTAAAACAACCAGCAAATCCTCTCGGCTCCTCTAGTTTGCAAACTTCATTGCAATGATCATGTGAGCTGAAGTCTGCAATTTGGAAGTTTTTGAGAACATGAGCAATCAGAAACAGCTAAATTAGAGGCACTGGTGGAGGACACTAAAACAACCAGCAAATCCTCTCGCCTGGAGCTAGCTCCTCTAGTTTGCAAACTTCATTGCAATGATCATGTGAGCTGAAGTCTGCAATTTGGAAGTTTTTGAGAACATGAGCAATCAGAAACAGCTAAAGTAGAGGCACTGGTGGACACTAAAACAACCAGCAAATCTTCTCGTCTGGAGCTAGCTCTACTTTGCAAACTTCATTGCAATGATGCTGTGAATGCAAATGCCATGGGGATGCATTACTTAGAAAACCTTTACCAGTTCCATGATGAAAGTGCCAACGCATCTGATTTTCAAGGTGAAAGGTTAAGTTCCATAGACTGTTCATGACTGATTACACATACTGTATGGCTTCTCAATAGCCGCATGACAATAGACTGTGTTACACTGTTTATTAGACACTGCTGTATATAGATAAAGCTTCTCAATAGTTCAGGACATGCAACATGGTGTAGGTCAATCTACTGTATCTATTAGACACCATTGTATATATATAAGGATTCTCAATACTTCGGGACATGGCACATGCATGGTAGACCGTGCTACTGTTAGCAATAGCATGCTTCTATATACTATATACTTGAGGCTTCTCAATATGTTCAAGACACGACACATGATGACAGACCGTGCTACTGCATCACATTAGCAATAGCATGCTTCATATTATACATAAGGCTTCTCAACACTTAAAGATTAATTGAAGTGGGAATTATTTTAAAATGTAACATAATGAATCATATCATATTCCTATCTCATAAATCGAAGTTGAAACAGGCACTTCGGCAGCATCTGTCTTCTTCGGTAATGACAATATCATTCAAATGATTCCAGGCATGGTGGATCATATGACAGTAGGTCGGATCACATGACTCAGTAGTGCAGTCAAGCATCTGTCTTTACCTGAACCACTTTTGTTCTACTATTGAGCATAGGTCTCCGCACCTCTAGCTTGCTATAAATCTATATTTATAGCAAGAAAGAGGTGTGGAGACCTATGCTCGATTGTGGAATGAAAGTGCTTCAGGTAGGAGATGGATGCTCGACTGCACTGCTCTTTGATGGGACTGACGTTTGACTTAAGTACGGAACAGGACGCTTAGACTAGACTGCATGCAATACTTCAGGTGGGAAGAATGAAGGCTCTGGAAGGAAGAGAAGACTTGAAAAATGCTCAAAACTCAACTGAGGCTTACTAATGCACCATCACTTCTTGTTTTAATTGCAAAGCACTTGCGCTGAAGCACTGCCAAGCAGACAGTTTATTTCCGCTTCATTTGTTTCCGCTGTGTTGATTAGCGTTTATGGTGTGCATTTATTTACGTTCATGGCATCCATTTTTAACGCTATATGCAAAACAACCGGCATGTTTTGGGAGGATTTGTACTGTATATTTTCTTCAATGGAGTATTTTCATCAATGGAGAATATAATACCATGCTGCCGAAACAATATCTATCAATATGTATGATTCCGAGATGGGGCTCATAAATCTATTATTCAGTCTGGCTGCAGTTAATGTCCTGAGGAAGGGGCAGAGGATGGAGGGGATGGGAGGGGAGGGGAAGATACAAAACCACGAGCAGTTTAAAAGGAGGCATAAGCCACAAAATGACCTATAAATCCTGTTTAGGGTGTGGCTTTCTAACGACAACATTATTATATCATTATTTATATTAACATGCAACCACAGCTTCACAACACTTCAGGACATGCCACAAGCATAGTGGACCGTGCTACTGTGCCCAATAAGTAATAGCATGCTATACTGTATACAGAAGAAGCTTCTCGACACTTTAGGACATGCCACAAGCATAGTGGACTATACTGTGCCCAATAGTTATAGCACGCTACTGTATACATGCTACTGTGCCCAATAGTAATAGCACGCTACTGTATACACAAGAAGCTTCTCAACACTTCAGCACATGCCACATGTACAGTAGACCATGCTATTGTGTTCATTAGCATGCTACTGTATATATATAAGAGGCTTCGGACATACCACGTTTATAGTAAGTGCTGTATTATGTCTAACCACAAGTTTGTATGCATACCTCTTTGCATTTCGACAGTTCAGTGGGTGAGGTAAGAGGCTGTGATGAAGGTGATGGCGGGGTGGCTACAGTGACAAGAACAAAGAAGCATGCACAAAACTGCTAACACATGCCAAGCACTTCATCCAGTGTTTGAGTGGTGTGGCTTTTCAGATTATGATGCCCAAAGGTAGCCATATTTAACCAGTTACCATGGGAGCATAACTCTATGAATCTGCAAATGAATGGAGTTCTTCGCTAGAGAACTTTCTATTCATAGGCTTACATTGTTAGAAACTAACACAAGAGCTACAATTATCCCACTTGACTTGATTCACCAGATACAAACAGCAACAACAACAAACCCACACAAAAAATACAATGGATTCGAATAATGATGCAAATATCTGCCCGTCAGCTTCTTTATTTCTTTGCCAATTGCTTCTACCAATGATATTAAAAAAATCAATGACCATTTACCATTTAAACTCATGTACAACTGCTTTTATCATCCATATAAAGATAGTATACATGATATGCATGCTACCACTGGTAACACATAAAGGATCTTCAAACAGATTCTGGGCTACATGAGTACAGTCATGTTTCTTTCCTCTTTACAAGTCAATATTGTTTTTTTAATACGAACATTATTGACCTTGTATGTGTTACATGTACTCAGCAATGCACTCACTACAGTATTCCACCCTCCTCCAAAATATAGCTACACAAATAGTACGTGCACGGGAATCTAGAATTTAGCATACTAGAATTCCAATTAGCTCATTGATGTTGTAGTATTGTGCATACTTGCCATAACAGAATGCTAATTTTAGCAACACATATTGCTATATATAGAGATAGAGATGACGGCATTGCAGGATAGTCCCATATGTAAATAGGAAAGCACCGTGGAAACCACCAGGGATTTTCCCTCTTTTTTCCAGATGTCTATAAAAGCAAATGTTTGTTTTGGAGATGAATGTAGCATATATAATATTTTATAGCTTCAGCTTTTCCTAGGCTGCAAGAAGCTCAGTTGGCTGCAGAGGTGAGTCACCTTCACAAACTAATAGAAAGGATGAATGTAAAATGACTGTTCTTTGTATGTGTTGTGGTGTGTGCTTGTCTACAGAGAGAGAGAGAGAGAGAGAGGAAACTGAACTGGTCCCGAGACGAGTACAATGGTTATTAACATCCAAGGATGTGCAGTGCTTATACTACTAATCATATTTTCTATAACCGAGATCTCAAAAGCTTGTGTTCAAAATAAAAGTATGGATGTCGGCAAGCCTCTCCATAATTCCTCCGAAGATCCTGCTCGAAATCAAATGCATTTCTGTAGATCAGAAAATGGCAATGTAAGAAATTTGAGCACGGCCGATCTCGCTGATCTTGTTCCTATAGAGAACTGCACTTACCCTCCCAGAAGAGGAGGCCGGATGAAAAAATCGTGTAGTATAAAAGTCATTGTGGCCAGTGCTCTGGCGAAATACTACTGCTGTTCCACAAATGCTGACAGCTTCTGCAAGTTGTCATATAACAATATAAAGTCAGTAGTTACCAGCATGTGTTGGTTTCATGGCAATGAACTCTATCCAGCCAGGCTATCTCAAGTACATGGACCTTGGATAGCCGTGTGGAGTTCATTACCTAGTATTAATGAGTGTTTGTGGCTGAATTCTGCCTTCACTACTTCCCCCTGTACATGGACTTGGAGAGTCACAGAAATCTAGCTCTTTCGGTAAAGAGATCAAGTTTTAGCCGCTCTCGAGTCATGATTTCTCTACGACATCAGTTCTCCTCTACTGTTAAATGAAACTTCCTTTTGTACTTAAAGAGCAAGAATTCCTTATTGTGCTGGGGTACACTACAGACGACTCCTATTGGCCGAGTGGAAATTGTGACTTTTGCATTGCTTTGAGACAGCGGATTACTGTATGTACTGCATATTTATATCTGTATATATATGAACCTATTTGATTCTCCTACAAATATAAAGATCCACACAATACATGTACCTAACTCATTTCAAGGGGGGTGGGAGAGGGGGTTCTGTAATAACTCCAGAGCTAACAAAGCCCTAAGCCCTAGCCCATACTTAACTCCTTCACTGGCAGGTTTACGCAGGGTTATTATCAATCCCTGCACTACTTCTACTTCATATCTTCCAAGTAAAGCGACAAAATACACAGAAAACCTTTGACGTATATGAAATATAAACTTTGATGAACAATTTATGGCCAATTTGGTTGCTTAGTAACTAAACCTGTGATATGAATATCATTAAAGTTGTGTGTTTTTGTTATTGCTGCTGGGTGCTATTCTGCCAAATTTTAACTGTTGCGGCATCATGCTACATACATGTACATGTATGAATATAATTATTAAAACCACAAAAATAAAGTGTGTGTGGTGGGGGAAGCAAGAGGTAATCATTTGACTAACAGCAAGATCCATATACATGTGTATACATAACATATATAGGGACTGTATTGGGTGGGTCACTATATATCAGGGGGGAATGGTTTTAAACCTTTTATTACGGGATAGAACAACTAGCAGTCAGCAACACGAGAATAGAAACACTGTGTCACCATAATTTTGACCACATTCTCTTTAGTCAAATGGTGGCGCCAGTCAGTCAACACAGTTTTGTAGACCGAAATGGCTCTCTCCACGTCTACATTGGCGGCAGGGTAGAACTTGAAGTTGGCGACGTCTCCAGGACCAAATTCATCGGGGAGGGAGCCTTCCTCACCTTTCAAGCACCCCACAATTGAGCGTAGCACAAGAACATCAGGGTTTCTATCCAGCACAGAGTTGATTGTAACAGCAACCCCTTTTGGCCAGCAATGCTGTCGAGGTTGGACTTGGCTTCGTCGAGGATGGCAAAGGCTCTTTCCAAAGGCAAACCCGCTTCTTCAAGATGAGTCAAAACAGCAGGAAGAAAACCCAAGTTCCCTGCAATGAAGGGCAAGTCTGAGGCAAGGCGTTGGTTCTTGAGCAATTTCTGACACTTTCCAATGGCAGCTGCATCTTCTAGCGACAACTGGGCTGACAACGGTTTTAACTTTCTCGAAATTGTTGGCATAGAACAAAGCTGCATCTATCCAGCACAGGCCCAGGTGGAAGGGGAACTTGAGAACAGACCTCTTCTTTCCAGATAATGATGTGGGAGGTGGCTTTTACAAAGATCCTCTTCACGGTGGAGACGAGATCATTGACCTCTGGAAACATTTCGTGGACAGATTCACAGACACAATGGAGACCATGGGTCAGACAAGTGATGTGAAGGAGTGTGGGATAGAAGACCTTCAGCTCCCGGCCTGATTTTAGCATGTATGTTGCACATCGGAGAGAAGCAGCTTCAGCAGATCTCAGCATCAAAATTGGGCCACAGAATCTTGAGGGTGTTGTTGATTAGGTGAGAGATGGTGGCAGAGTTGGTTTTCTCAATGAAAACCACATTGGCAAGGTAAGGGGCATGGTACTTCTCGTTGTCGAGCCTCCCGATCAAAACATTTGCTACGTAGTGGCCCATGGCATCAGTCGTTTCATCGACGCCCACCCAAATCGGTTTGTCTCCCAAACGGTCCGGAATCTCGCAAATGGCATCCTGGTAGCACTAACCTAAGTACACTTCTTCAGGGTGGTTCTGTCTGGCATGGAGATCCTGATGTTTGACTCCAAGAATCCACGGAATTTGGGCACGTCCAACTTCATCCATGGAATGCTAGCAGCGAGGAAGGCATCACAGAGCTCTTTTCCAACAATTGCAGCCCTTGATTTCTTCGGTGTCATGGCAAAACAATCCTCAAGTTGTGCCTGGATCACATTTCTTTTCTGCTTCAATTGACGGTACTTCTCATGTTTCTTGGACCCTACATGTTGCCAATCTGACCCTTCTTAACCACATTTTCGTAAGCCTTCTCACACACCTTGCAGAAGAGGGTCTTCCCATTGGCCAAGAACTTGAAGGTTTTGGTGCATCCTTTGGAATTAAATTCCTCAAGCCACTTTTCTTTGGTGGACAAGGATGCTATATTCACGACAATCACGTTGAAAGAAGAAGTGAGTGAAATCAACAAACAAAACCAGTTGATCTCCGTCCACAGGAAAGACAGGGTCCTAGCCCCACCCCCAACCCAAGCCCTAGCAGGGTACACATATTTTACAGATTTTTTGTGCAGTGAAATCAGTGTTCACATTTTACCCGGGTAAAACCTATTTAACCCGGGTAAAACCTATTTAACCCAACCCAGTGGATAAAACCTGTGTTTTAGGTATTTTCCCCATGTTTTACCACTATTTTACCCAGGATTTTTCCCCAGGTTTTATCCAGGTATTACCCAGTGATTATAAAAGATAAGGCACTTATTTGTAGCCCTGTCAGCTGTTACAGTCCTGTCCCAGAGCAACAAGTGCCTGGGTGATGTTAAATAAATGCTGAGTGAAACATGGCTCCTGTTTTTGTCTAGTTCTTTACAGTTGACATTTATTGAATGTCTTACTTCCTGATTACAGAGTTAATTTCTTACAGTAGCGATCCTCCGTGACTCCTCCCAGGTTTCACGGAGTTGGGAGCAGTGTAGGCGAAAGGCGTGGCCTTGGCCACGCCCTAGCCCCACCCCCAACCCTAGCCCATCATGCTGACAGAAAGGAAAAATTCCAACAGTGGCAATGATCGATCCAATTACACGAGGCACCCCAGCCCAGCCGTAACTTGGAAGCCGTGAGCCTCTCAGATAGGGTTCGAATCTGCACCTAGCTCTAACCAGACAGTCCCAGTGGCTCAATGGTTAGAGCACTGACCATGTAAGTCAGAGGTTGTGGGTTCGAGTCCTGTCTGGGACTGGGTTTTTTCCAAGTATGTCAGCAGTCACTGCCCAAGCTGTATCCCTTTCAGGGATCCTCCGTGACTCCTCCCAGGTTTCACGGAGTTAGGAGCAGTGTAGGCGAAAGGCGTGGCCTTGGCCATGCCCTAGCCCCACCCCCAACCCTAGCCCTAGCAGGGTACACAGATTTTACAGATTTTTTGTGCAGTAAAATCAGTGTTCACATTTTACCGGGGTAAAACCTATTTAACCCAACCCAGTGGATAAAACCTGTGTTTTACCCATGTTTTACCACTATTTTACCCAGGGTTTTTCCCCAGGTTTTATCCAGGTATTACCCAGTGATTATAAAAGATAAGGCACTAATTTGTTGCCCTTTCAGCTGTCACAGTCCTGTCCCAGAGCCACAAGTGTCTGTGTGATGTTAAATAAATGCTGAGTGAAACATGGCTCCTGTTTTTGTCTAGTTCTTTACAGTTGACATTTATTGAATGTCTTACTTCCTGATTACAGAGTTAATTTCTTACAGTAGCGAAAAAAGGCACTTTTATGTGAAAACATATGTTTTATGTGATCACATAAAAATCCCATGTCTAGACTATATGTACATGTATAACATGCAGGGGCCTTAATACATAGTCACGTTCCACCCAGATAACATCATGTGTGTGCGTGCGTGTGTGTGTGCATTGTGTGTGTGTGTGTATGTGCGTGCACGTGGTGTATGTGTTTTTTGTTATATATATGTGTGTGTGTGTGTGTGTGCATGCACGTTGTGTATGTGTTTGTTATATACTGTACATATAATATTTAGGGACTATAATAGATGAGCCATGTCCACCCAGATAACATTGAGTGTGTGTGCGTGTGTGTGTGTGTGGTATACATACACATAGGAACCATAACTGATGAGTCATCATCCTCACAAGTGTGTGTATGCATGTTGGTGTTGTAGAGGGAGCATAATAGATTAGTCATCCTCCACCCAAGTGTGTGTATGCGTGTTTGTGTTGTAGAGGGAGCATAATAGATGAGTCATCCTCCACCCAAGTGTGTGTATGTGTGCTTGTGTTGTAGAGTAAGCATAATAGATGAGTCATCCTCCACCCAAGTGTGTGTATGCATGTTTGTGTTGTAGAGGGAGCATATTAGATGAGTCATCCTCCACCCAAGTGTGTGTATGTGTGTTTGTGTTGTAGAAGGATCATAATAGATGAGTCTTCCTCCACCCAAGTGTGTGTATGCATGTTTGTGTTGTAGAGGGAGCATAATAGATGAGTCATCCTCCACCCAAGTGTGTGTATGTGTGTTTGTGTGTAGAAGGAGCATAATAGATGAGTGATCCTCCACCCAAGTGTGTGTATGCGTGTTTGTGTTGTAGAGGGAGCATAATAGATGAGTCATCCTCCACGCAAGTGTGTGTATGTGTGTTTGTGTTGTAGAGGGATCATAATAGATGAGTCATCCTCCACCCAAGTGTGTGTATGTGTATTTGTACTGTAGAGGGGGAATAATAGATGAGTCATCCTCCACCCATATAATAATATTGTTGTGTGCATGGTATAGTCCATTCTTGAGCACCTAATGACTTTACAGGAACAAAGTTCGGAGTATAGTGATTTTAACCACTTGGCAACCCTAGGTGACTAGTTAGCACAGGTATACACGTCACTATGCGTATACCTTTTGGCTGCTTCTTCTCTTTCTGGAGCACACCAGCCTCCATTAGCAACATCCTCCTCCTCTTAGTCAAACCCTATTAGAACATAGCACATCATTAGTACACATACATACACACACACACATACACATGCACACACATACACACACATACATCGCATGTACACACATACACACACATACATCGCATACACATACACATGCACACACAGTCTTTGTCCTTAAACTAAACCATTGAACAGTCAAGCCAGTAGAGTCAGTGGATTACAATAAAGCATGGCATTGACAACAATAAGCACAAGGTTTCTGTGGGTAGAATCCAACTTGCACATGTAGAGAATGTACAGCACTCTCTACACTTAAAACCTTAGGTGGTATAATTAGTTGTAAAAACTCATTACCTAGCTACACTTGTATGACTGTAGGTGTGTACAACACTTTGGTGGGGGGGGGGGGGGGGGGGGGGGGGGGAGAAACCCATGTTTTGGGCTGGCAACCCAATTAGCAGCTATAGCACTTCTTCACAGTCTTAGCCAGCTGTTCCAGGTACAAACTGTTCTACTATAAATAGAAGAACAATTCATCTTGGGGGGGAAGAGAGAGACGTTGACTTTGCAGCAAAGCAAATCCAGCCAACATTAGTAAATTTAATGTTCTAGGAAACTGGAGAGTTCACTGTTCATGCTGGACCTACCTCCTTTCAAATATGCACATATACACAGATACAGGTATGTACATATACACAGATACAGGTACATGTATGTACATATACACAGATACAGGTATTACATATACACAGATACAGGTATGTACATATACACAGATACAGGTATGTACATATACACAGATATGCACATATACGTGTACAGATATAGGTATGTACATGTACATATACACAGATACAGGTATGCACATATACACAGATACAGGTATGTACATATACACAGATACAGGTATGCACATATACACATACAGGTATGTACATATACACAGATACAGGTATGTACATATACACAGATACAGGTATGTACATATACACAGATACAGGTATGTACATATACACAGATACATGTATGCACATATACACAGATACAGGTATGCACATATACACAGATACAGGTATGTACATATACACAGATACAGGTATGTACATATACACAGATACAGATATGCACATATACACAGATACAGGAATGTACATATACACAGATACAGGTATGTACAGACAGGAATGTACATATACACAGATACAGGTATGCACATATATACAGGAATGTACATATACACAGATACAGGTATGTACATATACACAGAGAGATATGTCATACATAATATATCTACGAATTTTCAAAATAAACCACAAACATTTAGAGGAGCCTTTATCTTCATGTACCTTGTAAGTAAGTTCATCAGAGTTGAAGAGGTGATCAAACTTGTCCCATTTTACTAGTTGCTGTGGAGACAGCACGTGGTACACTACAGGATTACAGTGGAGGATAATAGCTACATTGTACATGCACATACCACACTACTGTTTTATATGTTCTGCATGCATATAATCCAGTGCATAAGAGGACCCGATCTCTTGTCCTCTCATGTTGGCCATGATTAAGAAGGTTCAGCAATGCATTGTGTCACCACACACTGCCTAAAACAATTATGTAGCTTAGCACAGCTTCGTGTGAAACAGGCCATTCAAGCTCTATTCCCATCACTTAACCGCTGATGCAAAACAGCCTCTGCCCCTCCTCTTCTAGAAGTAGAGAGAAGAGGAAGGGAGTGAGAGGAAGAGAGAGGGAGGAGTGGAGAGAGGGGGAGGAGAGTGAGAGGAAGAGAAAGGGAGGGGGGAGAGAGGGGGAGGAGAGTGAGAGGGGAAAAAAGAGAGGGAGGTAGGAGAGAGGGGAGTGAAGGGGGAGGGAGAGAGAGGGAGAGAGAAAGGAGGAAAAGATTAAAGGCATTCTCACCTGGCAGACGGCTAAAAATAGTTGCAGATGTGGACTTAAAAATAGCTGCAGATGTGAACCTAAAAATAGCTACAGATGTCAACCTAAAAACAGCTGCAGATGTGAGCTGCAGATGTGAACCTTAAAATAGCTGCAGGTGTGAACCTAAAAATAGCTGCAGGTGTGAACCTAAAAATAGCTGCAGGTGTGAACCTAAAAATAGCTGCAGGTGTGAACCTAAAAATAGCTGCAGGTGTGAACCTAAAAATAGCTGCAGGTGTGAACCAAAAAATAGCTGCCGGTGTGGACCTAAAAATAGCTGCAGGTGTGAACCTGAACCTAAAAAAGCTGCAGATGTGAACCTAAAAATAGCTGCAGATGTGAGCCTAAAAATAGTTGCAAGATGTGAACCCAGAGCGACTGTCCATATTGGGTGGGCAACGGAAAAACAAATTGTTTGTGAATATCCTGGAAGTACATGTATGGTGCATAACTGATGTTGCTTGGGTTGGCATGTAGTCGAGGGCTTCCTTTCCACAGGCCAGGGGTGGGATATTAGAAGGAGAAAACCCTCAACCTCTCCAAGATGTGAGATAACCTTACAGCGACATAATCATTAGCACATAAACGGTCTCGAGCTGATAACAGATCAAACTCAGTAGTAGAACCTAAACTATAAAAATAATAGTAGGCACTAAAAACGTGTGGTTACCACTTTATAGCTCCGTATATTCTGTAAACTTCATGCTATGGACTTGATATATAGCTCAAAAGATAAGTCTCCCTGTCTGCTCTCTGTTGATACTAACACATTTTTCATAGGTACATAACTATACCCGAGCTAAAGTGGTTACCTCAACCTGAGTGTCTGATTTTGCAACACATTTTTCTCCAGATTGCCAAGTGCTAGAGAGCACCAGTGGCTAGACTCCACAGCATACAGCAACTAGTTATACCTAGCTCCCACTGCACATGCTCAGTGAGTGTGGTGGAACTAACCTTGCCTAGCTTCCAACTGCACATGCTCAGTGAGTGTGGTGGGACTGGCCTTGCCTAGCTTCCCACTGCACATGCTCAGTGAGTATGGTGGGACTAACCTTGCCTAGCTTCCCACTGCACATGCTCAGTGAGTGTGGTGGGACTGACCTTGCCTAGCTTCCCACTGCACATGCTCAGTGAGTGTGGTGGGACTGACCTTGCCTAGCTTCCCACTGCACATGCTCAGTGAGTGTGGTGGGACTGACCTTGCCTAGCTTCCCACTGCACATGCTCAGTGAGTGTGGTGGGACTGGCCTTCCCTAGCTTCCCACTGCACATGCTCAGTGAGTGTGGTGGGACTGACCTTGCCTAGCTTCCCACTGCACATGCTCAGTGAGTGTGGTGGGACTGGCCTTGCCTAGCTTCCCACTGCACATGCTCAGTGAGTGTGGTGGGTCTGACCTTGCCTAGCTTCCCACTGCACATGCTCAGTGAGTGTGGTGGGACTGACCTTGCCTAGCTTCCCACTGCACATGCTCAGTGAGTGTGGTGGGACTGACCTTGCATAGCTCCTTTGAAGCAGGCCAGGGGTGTGTCCAGGATCAAGTGATGGCAGCACTTGTGTGGCTCAGTGAAGTTGTGGAGCCTAGTCAATGCAGAACACTGCAGCATCACCTGAGCAGGGAGAGTTGGATTGACCGTCAACAAGGAAAGTGGCTCCATGGTGTGTGTAGGGACGGGGTAGCCTTGTTAGTAAATAACTTGCATTAAGTAAGCTCTAACGAAGCTAGCATAATTCGTTGTCACCATCGTTGCATAATTTGTAATCAATGTTACACGCAAAAGACGCATGCACAGGTATATTCCTGAACAAAATAGACCAAGATTCCAAGTACTGTGTTATTTCTGACAACAGTGTCTTCTGACACCATGCATCACCGCCCAAACTTAATGGATTGATCCCTAACCCATGCCTAACAAATTTTGTGAAGATTCAGTTCTTGTGCTACCAGACAGACAGACAACCAGGGTAAAAACATAACCTCCTTGGTGGAAGTTATAAGATGATGGCATGGGAATATAAGCAAGAAGAACATGGCCCAGCACCACAGGGTAGCAAGGAAACTAATGGCTATGCTATGTCTTGCACACGACATGGTAGACAGATACAGCAAGACATTGGCTTGTGAGGTAAGGTGTACTCAATGCCTGAGCCACTTTGTAGGAGGCCAAGAAAAGGGGAGGTGCACCGACATTTTCTTTCACTGCTGAAAATTAAAATATATGAAGGAAATGTGTTTGTTGACTAAGGTTCAAAAGTTCATATTTTAGGCGGGAGAATAGGATTCGTCATATTTTATATGGCAGGTGACCGGCTGATATCCATATTTAGGACATGTGACTAATGTATGGAAGGGTTAGTCCAGTCATACAGTCCCTGATTACTTGCTTGTGTGTGTACGGGCCTTGATCATGCAAGAGATCTAGGATGAAAAATAAAATTCTAGATGTTATGATCGCATTTGATCATTATTTGTTGTCGCATATCTTTGCTCTTGTTAATTAATGCACCATGTCACGTGCCAGGGACAGGCCGGTCCTCCTCCTCTCGTGGACCTGACTCGAGTCAGTCACTAAGTCCCCCCCGGGCTCCCCTCCATCTATTTTATGATTCCTTCGTTGTGACCGTTCATGTTTTGTAGAGATATAACAAAAGTATTTAACAAACAACTCGTGAGGTCACAACATTTTGGCGACGAGGATTTCTTTCGATCCATGCAGAGTTATTATTTCAAGATGGCAACCCATGGATTCATGGCACCATTTAATCAGGAGTCTGAGGAGACTGGCGAGCCTACATAGAGCGTTTGGACCAATACTTTGTGGCTAACCTTGTCGTTGAAGCTGATAGAAAGCGTGCAATCTTACTGAGTGTGTGTGGGGCCAGTACCTACCAACTCATACGTGATCTGGCTTTCCCTGCCAGGCCACCAGCCTTATCTTACCTGCAAATTGTGGAGTTAGTCACTCACCAATGCAGCCCTAAACCCTCATCCATAATGCAGAGATGGAAGTTTAATTCCAGAGCTCAGGTAGAGGGTGAGTATAAATGTATATCGACTTATGTGGCAGCTTTGAGGCAGCTCTCTGAATTCTGTGAATATGGGGACCCACTGGACATGATGTTAAAAGACAGACTAGTCTGTGGAGTGCGAAATACTAAGATTCAACGTAGGTTGTTGTCCGAACTTGACCTCACCTTTGCTAAGGCTCTTCAGCTCTCCAGACCGCAGACAAGGACATGTTGGATTTGAGAAGCTCTCATGGTAATGCAGTCTTATACCAGCAAAGCTCTTCAGGGAAATGGTCTGAATCTACACAGGTGTTGGTATGCTACCCGTGTGGTGGCCAAACAACCTTGGAGTAGGGTTTACCTTGATTTTTCTGGCCCTTTCAGGTTCCTAGTACTGGTGGACGCCTACTCTAAATGGTTGGAGGTCGTGCTGATGGATCAATCACCACCACTGCTACGATAGACAAGCTTCGACTCATATTTGCTACCCATGGTCTACCAAAGACTAGTCACAGACAATGGACGTTCTTTCACAAGCGAGGAGTTTAAAGGGTTTTGCCAGGTCAATGGAATTCACCACATCACCTCTTCTCCTTGTTACTCTTCCACTAATAGGCTTGCTGAAAGGGCAGTCCGATCTTTCAAACAAGGTCTGAAGAAGATGACGGGGAGACGTTGCCGTTGTGGTTGGCTCAGTATTTGTCTCAATATCATATCACACCACATACCACAACGGGTTTGTCCCCAGCAGAATTGCTCATGGGTCGTCGCCCTAGATCAGTGTTAGATCTAGCTCACCCAGATATGGACCAGAGAGTGGAGCTCTGTCAGCAGAAGCAAGCAAGTCATCGAGATTTTAGGCCAGCTCGACAGTTTCAACTTACAGAGTATTTGCCCGAGATTTCAGAGGTCCAGGTGTTAAGTGGATGCCTGGAGAGATTGTCAGAATCACTGGTCCTGTGTCATATCAAGTACGAATGGTTGTCGGTGTGATTAGGCGACATGTCGACAACATCCGTCGGAGGCTTCCAGTTGCTAAAGGTGATGCAAAGGAAGAAGTAGACTCGGAGCAGACTGGAGAGAATTTGGCATGGCCTTCTATAGCTAGTTCTATTAACAGAACTCCTGATAAGATGCGGAGTTGGATATCACTGTTGCGTCCGACTGTGAGCCAAGATTACAAGTTCAGTCTCCTGTCTTGGTTCGAGGGAATTCTCTCCCTGATGAAGTTGGGGGTAACGCAGTCTGTCAGGTACATGCTCTATGTCATTATCCACCACCTTCTTCAAATCTACACTGATCCAAGAGGCCTCGGCCGCCCCCAGACTACTATCAAAGTTGAACCTAACCCTCATCATTTCATTCCGTAGTTTGTGCTTTTCAAGGGAGGAGTGTTATGATCGCATTTAATCATTCATTATGTGTTGTCGTATACCTTTGCTATTGTTAATTAATGCACC